>BMAO01023194.1:0-113872 GCA_019973975.1 Trichonephila clavata | reverse complement strand
GGAAGACAGGGAAGACATTCTAAGGACTCCAGAATATTATTATTACTATTATTTGATAACACCACACGCGCAACCGGTATTAATCAATTATTGCTTTCAATGCATTGTTATTGTATGAGGGGGGGGGAGTGATGTAAATTAGGATTGAAAATTGAGTCACAAATATTGAAAGTTTGAGAAGCACTGGTATAATGGAATGCATGAGTAAGACTTATGTACGGCACTATGAAGCTGTATGAGGGCTATTGGTGACGGACCTCATTATTTTCAACCATGTTAAGTGACTAGTACGACATTAGTTCTGATACCCTCTTCCTAACTTCAACACCATACCAACGGGATGATGTTTTGGAATCTACAGATGTAATGGGCAAAGTGGGTCTTCAGTGGTAATAAGCTCGAAAGTCACGCCAGCCTCAAATCCGTGATATCGGCCTCTATGCTACCAAAGCCACCGTAGTATAATAGAAACAAACCCCATACTGAAGAATTACATAGAATCGTATTCATAGAATCTCATTCCATTAATATGGTTTAATATGGTTCTACAGACGCACATACATTCACAAAGAAATATATATTTAACTTAACCATTTTCATTACAGGTGTTAAATGCTATAAACTACCCATATAAAAAAAACTCAGCATTATATCAAGGAATAAAAGAAAAGTGATCCATTAACATTTACGAATTATCATCTATGAAGGAGCAATAGTTTTACTATAAACTCGTAATATTATAAGGACTGTGATTAACGATAAGCATGAATGTGTCAGACTAATGAGCTTTACTCTCTTGTGCATTAATTACTCTTAATACTTTCTGAACTGCAATATGGAACAGAGCTACATGAAAGCTGAGAATAAAAATCGTTTGTTGAATAGAAGCTCTGCTGTTAAGAGTTTAACTGCAATTCCCAAATCTCAATAATTATTTCGTGAAGACTACTCATTATGTTGGGCTCAAATTTGCTTAGAGATATTGATACTTTTAGTAAAACATTTTAAACTCTATGGAGAAAATCGGTTGATTCCTATATAGTACTTATTTATCGTAAAATGATAGGCGATGTATTTTATCCCGTAAAGGTAGATTCATAATGCTATTTTAGAAAAGTGTCTGTGAATATATTTTCAGTAATGACACATGTACCATTGGAGTTCAAATCAGTTTTTCAAGGGATATATGAACAGTTTTAAGAAAAGGAGGGATATTATGGTTCAATGACAAAAATATAATGTAATTAATATTATTATTTATCTTATTCGAGGTTTGTATATGAAGTTTTGATTTTCCATGCTAAAACTGTTTAAACTGCAACTATTTGTGGTTGAACTGTTAAATAATTTGGACAGAAATTTGATTAGCATATGTTCTTCTTAGTTAATTATATTTGTTTTTGTTTTGTTATATTAATGTTATGTTATATATACAGGGTTAATCTCCAGGAAGCCAACAGACTTGTAGAGTGTGTCGAGGGTACAGAGACGGCTCGCAATTACAGTGGGAAGCAGGGGCACAAATGCTGTCTTTAAGAGCTATGATGCAAATATAAAAACAAAACAAAAAAACAGAGAAAAAGAACAGAAACGACAACAATGTAATGAGACAAACAATATTTTAGCGAAAGTTGGTTCTACAAAAAATGTTAGAAATTACGACCAGAAATCGCCTTGAAGGTCTGGCAGCAGTGCTGAGTTTGGTGTACAAGGCGCTCTTTCGTTCAGTTGAAGATTCCATCGCTTAAATATTTGTAGCTAACGGGAGGATATATGGCATGCCAAAATTTTTCCCGAACATAAGGAATTTCCTCTAGTGCCACGTTCAGGCCTACAAGATGACTTTTGGTCGTAATTTCGAACACCTATTGTACTACAAACTTTCAATAAAAAATTTTCTAACCCATTAATGTGTTGCTCTGTCTGTTCATTTTCTCTGCTTCTTTGTACAATTGCTCATAATTATGGCATTTACGACCCTGCCTTCCTATATGATTCCGAGTCGTCTCTGTACCCCCTACATAACCTTGAAGTTTGTCGGTCTGATATCGAATCACTCTGTGTATATGTTTTTGGTGAAAGGAGTATAGGAAACTTCTAAAATTATTTCATATGATAAATAAATTACAGATTTATAGCAAATTTTTATTACATTTATTATTTATTTTCGTTCTCTATAGATAATTTCAGAAAACGAAAAAGCTTCACTTTCGACACTAGTGATTACTAAAAATCTTCTTGTGCATTAACCGATGCCTGTTTGTGATTCGATTATACATAAATATAATGCTATTATACTTATACTCTGTTTCAACTCAAGTTGGCAGCATTGGGAAGGGTACGATGACCGAATCACAGCCGCTGCCGGGTTACTGTAGGAGAAGAGAGTGACTATACGAATAAATATCACCATATTTGGCGAGTAGGGGGAAAAAATGCTTGTGAAAATTTTTTCATTAAAATTGTATATAAAGCTGTTTTTTTTTTTTTTTTTTTTGGAAAATAGTATATGCAACTTTTTTAATGGAGATATTTAAGGGCTTACGTTTCAATATGTTTAGAAAAATTGATGAACAAACTAGCAAAACTTTTCTCGAACAAAATCTCAATAGTTCTCAACATATTGATAGCAATGTTTTTTAAATGAAAAAATGCCGTTAAATTGTAATTCATGCTTTCATTAACTTGATTTTTTAAGTGACTTAGCCACTTTCAAAATAAACGGCTCTTTTTTTCTTTAATTTTTATTTATTACATCCGTTTATAAAATACAAATTTCTATCTTGTTTTTTAAGAATTTATCGCCTTTAAATCCGAATGAAATAATTATTCACATTTCATGTATAAATGCCGTTTATGTATGTTAACGTAAGAAAAACAGAAGCACAAATTTCAACATCTCATTTACTTCCTTCAGAACTTTGGTTAATGTAGGAATCTCATTTTTTCGAAAAAAAGCTATGAATTTTTCGCCGAATGCACGCAATGTGAAGTCATATTTCACCAGCCTATTACGCTTGCCTACGGCACCGGGTTGTTTTTTACCAGGAGAACTTACAGCACCTAATGCCTTCTTTTCTTTCTTCATACGGAAAACAGATCTTTTCGAAACGCCAATCAGTTCATAAACATTTTTCACGATTTCTCTGATGGATTCTTGCGGGTTTTCTTCTCGAAGTCGAGAATTAAACATTCAATATGTTTTTCCGAGCTCCGCTTCGGATAGATTTTCCTCGCTTCGATGGTGCATACAGCGAGGTTGGTGACATTTCTATCTCAGACATGTTTAAAATGTCAACAACAAAAACAAAAAAACAAGAACAAAGATAGTAGCACGAGATATCAAAAATTGTATGTATGAACGATAGCAAAGACGCCAAGCGAATGGCGTTGATTTGGCTAGAATGCTTAGGTAACTCCGCAAGGATGTAATCTTGAAAACCGGTTTTTAGCCAAGTGAAGTTTCATGAAATTGTTGTTTTTCAACTGTATTCGTTCACAGGTATTAAAGAATAAATGCTTTTAAGGTGTAATTAACTAAAATATATCCTTAAAATCACAATTTCGATAATACACGATACTTTTTAACAATTTTCTATGCATTTGCTTTAATTTAAATTCCAAAACAAGTTGGAACTATTTTTCAAGCGGATTGTTACATTTCCTACCTTCCTAATGCTGCCAAGTTAAGGTGAAACAGAGTATAGAACTGTTTTAATCTTTGTTGATAAAGTATCATTACAAATTTAGCTGCTAATAGGAAACGTAACAATCTTCTAACACTGCTACAATTAATGTGCCAATGAGGTAATGAAAACATAATTTAATATACATATATCCTCGAATCTTTCCTAATTTATATAAAAATGAAAGACTATTAAGAATACTTATATTAATCCAATGAAAAGAAAAAAAGATAATTTTAGTTTTTGTTTTTTTGATAATTTATCCTTTGAAGAGTGTAATGTATAATATAATGTACAAAGCTTCTCAGTTATTAATTTATTTTGAATTCAGCATATATTTTTTCGAGCGAATAAGTAAACTTTGAGAAAATCATTGTAATTTTAGCCTCCAGTGGGTACATTTTTAATTACTTTTTGGACGAGTACAATTTTCGTAACTAAATAATCAACAAACATTTTTTAAAGCAAGGAAAAAATGGCACTATTTATATGAAATTGTTGAAAGAGATTTAAAATAAATGCTTTAACTTGATTATTATTGTTAATACATAATTTGAAAAGTCCTTTAAAAAAATCTGAATCATTAGATAAGAAACTCTGTGTTCATTTAATAAACATTATTTTCATTTTCATATAATGGAATTCGTTTCCTAGGCAGAACTCACAAAATAACATTTAGTGAACATATAAGACTGTTTTGTTTTTAAATTTCATTGACGAAACTAAAGCTTAAAAATTACAGTTTTTTACAATGCATTTTTCGTTCAGTATTTTAAATCCCTGATATTAATATGATTACGTAATTGTGAAAAAAAACCTTCCAAAAGTATCACATTTAAATACTTTAACGCTCGCTGTAAAAATTATCCTAAGAAATAAACGAATCATATCCGGTGCCACTTGAGGCAGCACAAAAGGGAACAAAATATTTTTAAATGAATAATCCTCTATTTAGAGTACGAAATAGAAGAAAGACATCTTATTTATCTCATATTAACAGCAATTCTGAAAAATTCTGATCTTAATAAAACTAAAGCAAAATGAGAAAAAAAAATTTTGAATTTTTAAATTTCTTAATATTGCATGTAAATATATCCACATACACAAAGAGGTCCATCGAAACCAGTTGGAGTCCATGAGAAAATAGAAATAAAGAGGGAAGGAGTAAAAATCGTGTGCTGCTCCTTAGGATTGAATTTCGATGCCTAGGCCGTTACCTTGATTGCGAATAGACACAGGAAGCATCGTAAAGCACCGTTCCTAACCGAGATAGTGCCAGATAACGACCAATCATTCCTTCTGTATGGATTAAGTGCATTCCAATCCTTATCTTTCCTTCTTTTTTCTTCTTTTATATCCAATGTATGGATATAAAAGAAGAGAGTGTGCGGATGGGAACAGGAAAATGATACTTCATACGTTACTTATTTCTTCGTAAGGGAAAAAAAGTCTTATGATAACCTGATTAGATTTCAGAATTTGGAACACTAAAGATAGTTTGATTTTCTTTTATAGTATTAATAAAGGTGATGAGGAATATTCATTGCATATCAATTGATATGTTTCTTTGAATTTCAGAAGGAATTTGGTTAACTAATTAGAAAGATCGCTTCTCTATTAATTTTCTTCAAATGAACATGGGATAAATAGATAAGTTTTTTTATACATTTAAATATTATCTCTCTATTTTTTGTAGATAAACTATGTCAAATCTCTATCATCGCATAAAGTTCTTTAAAAAGTAGAAAATTAAAATTAGAACGAATTTTGCCGCCATGTAGTTTTCAAGGTATTCGTATACCTAAGATGTTAAAAAACAAAAGAAAGTTATCAAAATAGTTGTTACTTTCAGAAAATAACTATGGTTATGTATTAGGTACATATAAAAAGGTAAAATTAATCACAATCACAAGTAATTATTTACATATTCATTCATTTTTTTGGCTAACTTAATATATGCAGGGAAATATTTTAAGGAGTCAATTGTCAATATTCAAAATACACTTATATCTAAGCATTAAACCAAGTGCAGCTTCCTGTTACCGATCCTTCAAGTAACTTATAATGGCTCTTACAGTAACATACTTATTGATTTTGATTCAGGTTGTATATCTGTTATAGACAAGGAACGTTATCTAGACGATAGTATAATTGTTATCTCACTTTGGCGGTATGAATACCAACTGCCCCAAAGTTTTGCCTCGCTTTATATAAAAATAATCGCCCGCACGTATCATACGTGTTCTCTGTAAAAAGGCAGCACAAAATATTTCAAAACAACTTTTAAGAAAACAACCCAAAAGTAATTTTGTGAAGAAAACTCAGCAAAAAGGTCCACCACAGCGTTTCAGAAACATAAATACAATATTTCAACCTTTTTTATTTCGGCAATTATTTACAAATAATCCGTGGAATGTATTTCATAATACAATAAATTACTGCACCTATTATAAATAGAATAAATATTTTTACTCTTTATTTAAATCCTAAAATCTTAAAAGGAATTTATTTATTTGGTTTTTCATAGAAAGTGGGCTGTGGTCTCTCTCTCTCTCTTGATATACTAAATATTCCACAATTATTGTTTTTAAAACCAGTGAAAATAATTTTAAGAAAGGCAATTGTCATTGATCCTGATGTCATATGACTCTCGAAAATTGCATCCTATAACATACGATCTTCTTTTACACTTTCACTTCAATTTAACATTTTGTCGTGGTAGTTTATTTGTCATGATGACAAGCTACTGCCAGCGTATCAATTCAAGCCCTGTTGCCATTAAAGACACATCGTGTAGGAACAGATGCACTTTAAATTTGTAAAAGCCAACTTCCGCCTGTCGGTGTGGTGTAGTAATTTGGAAAGATGAGATCTAGCTAAGGTGTCACTTTCCTTACTTGGTAATGGTTCAAAATTATGAGATCCACCACCAACAGCCATCGTGCTGTTTTTGAATTGGACGTTATTAAAAACTCACCCCCTTGTTCCATTTAATATTCTACCAACTTTTCTATTTGATACAGATTTGGTACATATACCTTTAATGACACATCCTGGTTTTTTATGTACCATCGCAACAATGCCAAGAAACAAGATAACTCACCAAGTTAGTAACAACGATTTCGCAAGTGTGGTACGAGCTGAATTGACAACCTGTGCTTCCATTCATATAAGGTCGCCAATATACGGTTGCGAATTACGTAAGTACGAGGATCATTTTATTAGTGATACTAAAAGGGGTCAACATGCAATGTGCATAAAATTCATAATATTTAAGAATTTTTTTTAAGTTTTAGTACAATTACAGTCAATTTAAAAAAAAATTATGAAAATAAATCAATTGTTTATTTTTATTTTAGATTTTAAAAAAAAAACCGAGACGAAATTTATTACACCAATTAACAAATTATTCCTTCGTTTTTCATTATTTTCTGCGTTTAATTACTAAGTAATCTTTGCACTTATAAATTTTAATGTCCTACGTAAACAAAATCTATAATAATAAAAGACCGAACTGTATTTGTTTGACAAATTTAACTAGACAGGCAACGTCAATTAATTAAGACGTCATTGCGATAATTTTGCATTTTGGTGAAAACCGCAAAACGGTGTGCTATTAATATATGACTTTATTCACGTCATTCTTTAAATGCCGTTCGAGTAATGATATATTCATTTTGCAAATTAGTGAATACTGTTTTCATAAATTTACTTTACAACACGTAAATATTGCGTTTAAAATACCTCTGTGAAAGACTGAAAATATCTCCATTCAAACAAAAGCACAGAACAACACCCATCATACTATATTTAATTACCGAAAATTGTTAATTATGATTGAGTTTTGAGCAGTGAAGCTACCTTTGCGCATTTAGTTTTACCAGCTTTGCTGTTCAATTTCCAGTTCAAAATTTTGACTAATTAATGCAGTAGAAAGTAAAGCTTATTAGCATGAAACGCTTATACATAACACTTCTCCATTTTCACCGAATTTCTCTTATTTCGCCTGTTTTCTCATTAATGATGATTCCTACATTTAAGAACGGGGAATTTTATTTCTTCTGTGGGTACGATGCAGTTTTGGTTTTCTTGGTTTGTTAAACTTCTTTTCAAAATACAATTACTAATATTGCATTCGACACAATTGGAATGGGGTTTGAGAAATATTTATTAATTAGACACCAAGAAACGCGAAACTGCCCGTTTATTTAAAATACCTTAAATTTATTTTCTTAGGAATTTACTTTAAATGATATGCCGGCTGGGTGATGCAGTTGGTTTAGGTTGATGTCGCCTGAACGACAGCATTTTTTGTCATATGATTATACAGCATGTTAAAGATCCTTAGAGTACCTGTTTTCCTAGGGTTCTCTAAGAAAGTTTAAACTCTGAGAACAGTTTTCTATCGTCAGAGCTCAGGTGCTGCTCTCTGGGGTAAAAACTAGGTGTCAAAATCACCTCTCGGGGAATATACTAGGTCTGCAATGGTAAGTACCAATCCGAGTACCATTAGAAAGAAGAAAAAAAACTTTAAAAATTTTGTAAGCCGTTAAATTATTCACACATTTTCTCGTATATTTAGTAGGACTAAGATGTGATTTCAAGATTTTTCTTTGTCTCTTATTTCCTTACACCTTACTAAAAATGTAGCTAACTTCCCACTGAAATATCGAAACCTGCACTGCTATTCTGCATATATAACTTAAATTAGAATATCCAGTTTTATTAAGAAAAAAATTACTCGTGTTAAATCCAAACTATATGTGTGAGTGTGAAATTTTTCTAATTACTAAAAATAAATTTAATGACTTATACTCGATTAGTCCATAGATTACTCTAATGCAGTTTCCATTACATAAACATAAACTATTTAAATACCTTTAACGGATTTACGAAATTAATTTTGCGGATAAAAAAAACAATGCATAAAGTTTAAAACCTTTGTTATTGATAAATCTGGTATGAAGTCCATGGAATGGCACACAATCTGCTTAAAAATAATATAAGAATTTTTTATTTTATTTCAAGCCCTTTCGCCAAAAGTTTCTTCCAACTTTCAATATTTTCAATGCTAGCCTCGTTTTCTACACTTCTTAGACTCTCTTGCCCTCTATCTCTAGATCTGAGGTTGAGGATACAGATGAACACTGTCGTCTGCGTTAAAATCATCTGCTGTTTATCTTGTCAGGTTCGTTAAAAACTCTTCCTTCCTGCGGAGGAAACTTTTTTTGATGAAAGAAAAGTTAGGTTCTTTTGTACAATCTTAAATTTATTTTTAACAAACTGGAATATTAAAAGAAAAATTTTTGCAAAGAAAATGTCTGCTCTCATGATTGAAAGACTTATAAGTCTTCGTTTAACAAAGTTCTGAGACATTTTGGGTGTACAAAAATATTTTAAAATATACACACAGAAAAAGCTAACATTACATAATTTTTTTCTGGCCGGAATTGTATTTGCATTCCATTATCCATTTTACTAATTATTTTATAAAAAATGAGTTAATACAAGTTAATTAACACTCCTTTAAATTTGTATAATAAACATAGACTATAATGTACTTTTTTATTTATCATATTGCTTTACACACATTTTATTAACAATGTATATTAAATTTTTATCATGCCATATAAGTCATTTCAGAAGTCAAACAATCTGTAGAATTATACTTAAGTTTTATATTATCTTGATAAATGTAATAAAATCACTAACTTCAAATGAGAGCATTTAATAAATTCATTGTTCAATAATTCAGTGTTTCTCTGGAATCTCGTTATGTTCATTATTTTAAATATGAAATTGCAATAATATATTCAGAATAAATAATCTCTCTCAGCTTTATATGCTATAAAATTACAATTTATGGGTTAAGGGTTAGGTTCTAATATTGAGCAAAGACATAAACTTGCACATTTTGAAATGTTTATAGGACATTAATTAACCTAATTTAATTTAACCTATTTATTTTTAATAAATCCCATTTATTATTAATTAACCTAACAAACAGGTGAAATGATTTTAGATGGTTATATATTTTATTATATGCGAGTTATACATAGTTCTAATACTGTTGCATAATGCCATTTTATGTTAAATAAATATAAAGCATAATGATAGCATTGTATCATAAACTAAGTAGATTAGTTTTTGGCGGTTTCCACTGAAAGGCCAGCTTACTGTTAAGAAGCTAATGATTTCCCAACGGCCACTTAATTTCTAGCGATATAGTACCCAGTACAGGATAATGACGACACATAATTTCTGAGGCAAAACAACCGTTGACCTTACTTTGGTCAAACTGTCTGACAAAGGACCATAGTTCGAGCAGTAATATAGGCTACGACCAACACAGAAATAATTCTCCAACACGTGTTTCTTGAAGGCGTATTGTATTCCGCCTTTAAAGAGACTCAAAAAGAAGAAACCAGAGACTCGCTAACTGACCAGACCAGATTTTAAAAAACCTCCCAGAACTCGAGCTTAAAACATTCAACACACCAAGTCGTCTTGTATATCTTAACGTAGCCTTTACACAACTGTCCATCACAAAAGTAATATCGGCACACTTCAGCATCAGGCAACCTGAGCTATTTTGGCTTTCAAGCCTCACACACACACAGATATATTGTGTTCACGATAGCCCAATGGTGATGGTCGTAAAACCATGGCCAGCACTTTCAAGTTGAGGGCTTGGGTCTTAATGGAACTAAATGTTCAACGTGTAGAGGAGCTGATTCAAAACATATTTCGAGACTCAGAGTCATTATTTTTACATGGTGTTGAAGTTTAGGGAATGGGATGCCAACTCAAGTATGGTCCACTTGATATCAGTTTACAAGTTGCTAATAGTTCTAGAGTTTCTTCGAAGTGCGAAGTTAAGAAAAATCAATATATACTTGTCTACTTTCGTTTTATTAACAAATAACAAATACATTTATTTGTCCAATTTAGCAAACATATCCTAAAAAGTAAACTGTAAGGTAAGTCCTAAAAATGGGCTATCCACTCTGTAACGTTTGATTTTTTGTCCGCAAAAATTGATACTTTGAGTTAGACTGTTTATATGCTATTAAATAGCATATAAATAGTCAGTGAGACAGATAACATGAATTTTTTGGGAACAATACAGCCACATTAGTGAACTCAGAATTATAGTCACATATGTGTTTGAAAATTTCGGAGGATTCTTCTTTAGCAAGCTTCAGAAGATGTATCTCTGTGAAGATAAGTACCTATTGCTTTTAACCATTTAGTTGATCTGTCCACATATCACTCAATCCGGTATAATGTTTAAATTAATAAAATTAATCTTTCAAATATCTTGTGTAATTATTTCGTATCCTATTTAATGGCTTCTGAATCCTTGCTGCGATCAGATTCTTACGGGAATCTGAAGTAAAAGCGAGATCTCCACTTCATACAGCATGAGATGGAGGCATCGTGACAAGGTTAAACATCCTTTAAATCACTTGTATTCAAATAACTGATGTTTGTTGTTAAGCAATATGACTTAATGAATTTGTTGTGTATAAGTTTGCAAAGTGGATTTGGTTTTATATATCAAAAATATTAAAACACTAAGAAACAAAACGTCTCCGTATAGTGTCAAATTCTTATTCACTCAACAACGTATATCACCCCTCAAGGGGGGGGGGGTGGAAGGAAGGTTAGCCATAGTCAATATAAATATCACTTTTTTCCGTTCCGTGCAACAACACAAATCTTATTAACCAAAGTTAAGAGATGCACATAAATACTAAATATGGAACACAATAGCGAGACAGAAGAGATACGAGAAGACTTCAAATAAACATATCTCTTACGTCTAGGCAATACCTTCTAACTCTTAGGAATCTAAACTAATTTGATTCCTAATTGACAAATCGTCAACTTAAATATTACAATAATCAGCTACGAAGTACCCTTGCCTTACTTCACGTTTAATAAATCCCTCCTAGCCATTGTAGTCTAACCTCTCTCTCTCAATAAATTAAATTAAGGCTCTCAATAAATTAAATTTTAAAAACCCATATTCTTCCAAAAGGCTTGTTAGTTAGAAAAATACGAATAGACCCGTGTCAGTATGTGCTCACTATCTTATTTTCGATAGCACCCAGAAACTTTCCTGTCTTTAACGAAGAACTAACACGCGTTTTCTACATGGTGAAGTTTCTAAACACGCATTAAATTGGCTTGATCCAAATAACGTTCTAATGAACCTTGAATCATCCTTAACCCGAAAATTATACATGGACAGTATACCTTAATTTCAAGAACCAACCTTTCCTTGTTAAGTGAAAGTTCTTCATGAACGTGTAACATAATTAGGTGTAATGTCTTAATGACGGATAAGTGCAGTGATTATTTTGCGGTTCCGTACAAACCTCCATTACAAGCATTTACGTAGATGAATTTAAATTAAAATGACGCATTGTTATTGTAATTAACAAGCATGTTGGTATTACGCGTTCGTCTGTGAATTTTTATCTGAAATTATTTCTTCAAATATCCCGTGTTTTGTCATGTTGTTTTATTAAACAATAAACTGTAGATACGCGTAGATCTTCAGTTAAAGTGAAGCATATTGCTGAAAATTGCATTTGAAAGTTACGATACGCATATAAATTACATTTAAATATAATATCTAATGCCTGTGTAAAAGGCATTAAGTATCTGCACTTGAAAGCCATTCTAAAAATAGTTCAGAGAATGTCAAAAGCATGAAAAGGAAACACATGTATTTATAAAAAATAATCAATTTAAAAAAAACTGATTTTTTTAAGTAAAATATTTGTGGGATTTATGAATGAATGAATTGTATAGTATAAAGTTTTGGGAAAATTTTCGACTTTGGGCTGTAAAAATGGTACATTTTGCATTGTTGAATTATTTTCAAGATTATTTTACATAAATATGAAACCAAAGTTGAGCTTTAAAAGTAACAGCTATGGTGTTAACTTTAATGAGAATTAAAAAGGTTAAAACAGGGTATTTTTACGATTGTATTTATTTTGCCGGGATATAACATTACTGAACTTACGACTAAGAATAATTTTTTATACTAATGTTCAAATTATATGATCTGCTTGAAATCAGCATAACCAAGCCAATTTTAAAATAAATTATGTACAGTGATTCTTTTGAAAATTAAATATTGACTAATGCAAGTTTAAGTATAAATAATATTTATTTCCCAGTTATTTCCTGGTGCAAATGTTAATCCTCGTTCTAAGTAAATTACATTCAGAATAATATAAGCATTTGCGGAATAAATGGAAGATATATATTTTCAAAGTAAGAAAAAAATATTTTTATTTTATTTCAACTTTTCATTCTATTCACTAAATTTCAACATTTTGATTGAATTTACCCTAATATAGCTAAGAAACTTCTATAAGAAAATTAATAAATCACCATTATCCTTATACATAGTCCTTTATATATATATATATATATATATATATATATTCTTCAAGGCTGTGATACTTATATAGAAAAACTATCAGCGCTTACAAGAATCATTTTTTTAAAATAATCCTTTAATATTTCTTTAGAACATTACATATTGAAAGAGTGGCTTGAGTTGGACTCTACCTCTAAAAATTTGTCTAATTTAAGCTTTATATTCAGTTCACTTTCTGCAGAAGAATGTTTCCCATGTGATTTGAATAAAGGAAACAAAAACTGCGAAATTTGGAAAAAACATGTTTGTAGATAATGCAATTTACACCTTTGAAGAAAATTCCTATTACACAAAAAAGAACTACTTCCGAATATACATTTGAATGTAAATTAGTTTTTCAAAGCAAGGAACAATAAAACTTTCTAACACCATTAATGAATGCTTGCAAAAAATCTAAATTCCGGAGAACCTTATACGAAAGAGAGTGACTAAATGTAGAAAATGTGATTTGCTAACTTTTAACGCATTACATATGTATTAGAAAGCAAACATTTTGTAATTATTCAAGATACACTTACCCTTTTTATAAATGATGAAAGATTATTGGACTTCTGTTTACATACAATGTACTATAAAATATTCAGCAGCCATTTAAAAGTGATTATGATTTAATATCAGGGAGTTTTTAAAGATATTACAGTTAAGACAAATAGAAATGTATAAACCTATTATAATTCTAAATGGAAATGCTTATAATGAATTCTCTACAATTTTTATTAACATCAATTATACAAATTATATTTATAGTAAAATATATCAGCATTGAATTCTTACCATTTGATTATGGATCAGATTGAGAGAAGAAGATTCATAGAATATACGTAAGAGATTAGAAAATAACGAGTTTTGGAGATTGCTTGGTTTAGTCATATTTTTATTCTCGCTGATAATTATTGGTTAAACCTTACAAAATTTAATTTCACTTTTTTTAATTTTAAAAGATTTTAATGATTTTTTTAAGTATTCAAAAATATCAAACTATCTGTCTACGTTCAATACATCTATTTAATAGTAGCATTTCTGTATCTGCTGTGGTGTGAATAGAGACAAATAACGAAGTTTATATAAAAAGAAATGAATAATAGAGAACTGTTTATAATAAAACTTTTGAATTGTATTTCTTGAACTTAGACGCATATTTAAATACAAAAGCCTACGTCACACAAAATCACTAAGGTTCTGAATACGTTATGATGCAGCATGTAAGGAAGACTATACATCAATAAAATCTTTTACTAATTAAATGAAGGGAGTTTAATATAAAAAATGTCTAATTAACAGTAACAATTAAAAGCTTTCTAACTGCCACTTTCTTTTTAGAAAAGGAAATTGACCTCATAGAGAAAAAGGAAATTTCTTTACAAATACAGTTTTGAAATCTTGAAGTTCTTCAAATAGTCATTAATTAATATCGAACTTTTGTTAGATAAGTATGACATGCTTGCCTGATTCACTAAAATGGACGATTTGCAAAGCAAAATGGTGATGAGCAATCACAAAACTATAGTGATGCACCTTTTGCTGGTTCGCGTCGATCCAGCGACCTCATTTGGAGGTCATAATAATCAAATGTTTAGGATCGTGTAATTGTGGTTGGAGTTGTTTTATCTTTTTGAAAGTTCAAGTCCTGCTGTCATTAAAATCCCACCTTGTCGATAAATGTAAACACTTTATTTCGATGATTAACTCCTCCTGTTAACGTTGTGTGAAAAATTGGACAATAGTATTTCAGATCAGGAAACGTCACTTGACCGGAGTTCAAAATTATGAATACCTTTGTCGATAACTCCATTTTTTAACCCTTTTATTGTCGATTAAAAGTAATGTGATTCTTTTCCAAGTGCTACCGTTTTCACATAGGCACGAATATGCGGTGTGTTGGAGGGAAAAGAAAAATCACAAAGAAGCAAGTTTTTCTCTGAAATAAGTAAACTCTTCGTAAACACTATTAAGGTCGTTTTATTGCATTTCAAAGCCTTCGGAATAGTTTTATTGATAGCAAAGCAAAGAAAAGGATTGTTCTTTGGTAAGACGGATGAATTCGTCCAGGACACTCAACGCACCGATTCAGCAACACCGATAAAAATTCTGGCGGCATTTAAGCACTATATTAATACACAATTAAATTAAATCTAAGAGCCTGGAATTTAAAAGCTTCTTTAATAATCTTTTCTTGATGTCCTTACAAGAGGGAATTGTCCTTCTCTTCCAAGATTCTGGGGATGTTTTTTTGTCTTGAATGAGGCATTGTATATATGTCAGATATTTCTTCAATCTGAGGCATGTGAAATTCGAGACCAAAAGTTCATGACCTATTTTTCCTAGACATGTGCGCGAAGACTTGAGTGATTTTGATTCTCATATAGATATTTAGGAAGTTTATTACAGCTGCATTGAAGATTGAATAAAATGCAGTCACTAGCTATGCGCACGGCATCTCTCAGATGCATCTCAGCAGCTAGCAAAATAACTGTCATAAAGAAGTTACAAAGTACTTGTTTCGAATTATTTTCGTATAAAACTGTGAAAACTACAGAATTTTACAAGAAAAAAAAATCAAAATTAACAAAATAGTACAGATAAAAACTGATGTTGTTTGGCGCACTGCATCTATCAGATTTAATTGCCCCTTCCATCCGAAATATAAAGAATTCACTCTCGTCCTTGACACTGAATCCTAGGGCGAGTAACAAAAAGCAGATAGAAGGAATTGCATGTTACAACCCACACTTTAGACGCATCACAGAATTCTTACTTTGCATCTGAGAGATTCACGCACCTATGAAGAGTTAATGCCTGTATAATTCCTAAAAATGAGAATTGAAAGAATTATTTAAAATGATGACCATCAAATGTTATGTAATATAAAAAAAAGAATATCATTATCTGCTTCCCAATATTTTAAGAATGACTTTATAAATGATTTTCTTTTTTAATTTAACAGAGGATCATTAAATTATGAGTTATGTGTATGGTTTCTCTCGATTCATTTTTCTAAAGAAATATAAAAAAATGTAAACGTTTCTCCTGATTTATGATTTTAAATTTATATTAAAGAAATAAGTTATATAATATTACATTATAGCTTTCGGATTTGAGTTCAGGTCATTCCGGGTGAAGTTCATCATATATGTACGAATCGGCTGTTTAAATTTATTTTTTACTTAGTAATATATAGTCCAGAATATTCAAGAAGTATATAATATTCATTTAGCTTTAAAATAATGTTACAGCATAAACTGCCGTATAAATAGCTTTCTTAAAATAATTCCTCCGTAAAAATCTCTCTTTCTCTTCTCTGTTTTCTATTTATTTAATACTACTATATATAATTCTGTTTAGACTGAAACAAAAAAAATACTAGGTACTATATCAAATATCAGAATGGTGATACAAAAACAATTTATATCTTAAAAACACTTTCTTATTCCCTTAAAATTAATCTTAATGCAGCCGCACACATCCAGCTCATTACTTCTAAAGTATTGGATTTCTGAAGTCATTACTTATCTTTTCTTTTATTCTGTTGCATCCTGAATCTTTAAGATAGCATCTTATTACAGGGAAGCATATAGAAAAGCTTAAGCATCGTCTATCATCTTACTCGATATCTGAAAAAAGAGCTATTTTTCATATTTTCATCTCCCAATTATAATTTTTCAAAAACGTTTTTCTATTAGAGTTGCTACAAGGAAATTCTTTGCAAAATCTCCTACACAAAAACCATTATTCTCCTTAGGAAATAGTTTAGCAGTTTTTGTATAACATAGGATGAATTGGATTTGGGAAGATGTAAACATATTATGGTTTAAAAAAGGCTTATGATATTTGGTTTTTTCAATGTATTAAGAAAACGCGTATTACATTTATATCTCTTCCCGCTTTAAGATAAAGGGATTATTTTAAGTCATTTTTGTGGCTTTTATGTGAATATTGCGGAACCATTTTTGTTGTTATCATTATTCATATTAAAACAAATTTGTCATTTCCTTCGTTTGTGTGTATAATTTTCCGTTTTGCTGGTGCAAATTTCGTCAAGCAAGAGATACATAAAAAATGTTAATTAATTGTATTTCTCATTGTTTTTTAATCTATTAGTGATGCATTAAGAAATAAACTTTACCGATTATGAAAGACCTCAACTGGTTTTGAAAATGAGATGGTAAAAGGTTACTAGTATGAATACTCCCTTTGGCGTCGATTGTACCATTTTTGGCGCCTTTTTGTCTGAGCCGGTGAAAAGGGAAAGTATCAAATTCATTCATTGTAATTCATCGCTTAAACCTCTATTCTTCTATTTTCTCGGATATATTTTGACAGAAAACGTATTGATTCTGATACATATTTTAACAAATTGAATTTAATTTCATTATAAAAATTTATAATAAGGTACAATTTGGCAAAAGCGTTCCTAATCTGCATTGATATATTTTGAACATTATTTAGAATAATTATTTTATTAAATTTATTTGAAAAATATGTTTGATGCAAAAAATGATACAAAATTGCTTCATTCACATTCATAAATTAAAATAGAAATAAAGATAAAACACATTTGATATGAATACTTTAATCCTTTAACTGCAAGTTATTTTGATGATTTGGGTACATTAAAATGCCCTTTCTTATTGCAAAAAAAAAAACAAATGTTTAGTACAAAATCAAATATACTTTGTAGCTAAAAATTGATATTTTGAATTACTTACAAAAAAATGTTAAAGTTTTATAGCAACTGCATATTCACTTGAGGTGTCTGCCACAGCATGGCAGTGGTAAAGTTCGCTTCTAGTGGAGTATTATTTTCTAAAAAAAATATAAATAAATAAAAATTAATGCTTATCGATAGTTAAATAATTAAGTTTTGACTGGAAACACTGGAAACACTTTTCCAAGCACAGTCCAAATCCGCAATTATTACACCAGAATCTTGTTTCCTTCCTTATTTTTTTCCCATTTACATCCGTTTTTGAATAACAAACTTCCAGTTTCTTGCTGCCTGACACTGAACAGGAGTAGAAGGAAGATGACATAGTATAGAAGTGCCGTTCAGTAAGACGGGCTAGATCCGTAGGCGGTTTGTTTGGATTATATTGTTCAGAAGATGCATCGTCCTATTTATGTACAAGTTCTTCTACAACTTGGATTTGAAGCTCAGTAAAACGTTTTTCAATTAAATTTTTATAGAGCAAAAATGAGTTCCCGAGAATCATGTCTAGTTAATTCAAAAATATCGGTATGCAATATTCTGTCTGCCATGTTCGGATTGTTGGATGAAAGGATATTTCCTGATCACAGCGATCTATACCTTCCATAGTAAATTTCCCCCAAAATGTCCCCTTATAATACTCGGGTGTGATATTTTAGTGTACTAGTGCCGTAGCAAAGATAATCTCAGGCATGACAGTTAAAAGGTTAACAGAAGTGTAATGTTCTCGTATGCTGAGTAAATGTATTTTATTTGTCTATTTTGAATTTTTTTTAAAAAAGTAGAGCAATATTCTTTTTTACCGAGAAACCAAATATGACAAAAATACTTATATATGTTTATGCCGGATATAAAGTCTCTCCCTTTTATCGTTACTAAAAATCTGTTCAAAATTTTTTTCTCATTCTTATTGCTAACTTTACCTATAAAAAATGCATAGTTTAGTAATTCCGTATACGCAATTTAGAAACAGGAAATTAAATTTTACATAGATTATTTTAGACTTGTTTTTAAAAATTATTACTTGCAAACATGTAAATTGTTTCCTTTTTTTCTGAATACTTATTTAAAATTAAGTTTAATCTTTTCAGTTTAAATATTTCTTCGGTACTTATACGTTAACTAAGTAACATTAAAAACAAACCCAAACGAGCCAAGTATCGTGATTTGTGATTTTTCGAACTCTCTCTCTCTGTCTTACGATACATATATATATTACTTTTTGGAAGTAATTATTGCAAATAAGCTATCGAGTGTAACAGTGTGCACAGTTTGACAATAAACAAATGATAAAGAAAAACATTCTAATTTTTTGTTTTTCGCTTTAGAAGAAATTAACGTTCAAATAATTTCGTTGCCAATATCATCGAATACAATTAATTTTTGGTTCTTTGATGTCTTTGGCTAAGAGCCTAAAAGACATTGTTATGTATATCGTATTATCATGCCGGGAAAAAAAGCTTTGGCGCTTTTTTTGCTTTAAAACCGAATCTTCCTGAGACGTTTTCCGTATAGTATCATTCAGTTTTGCGAATTAAGGATACACATCAACCATAAGATTACTGTAGATCTAAAAGACTATATGATGGATGTATATTCTTATTCTTGATGTCTTGCAAAAGAATTGGAATTAAAAAATTTGCAAGATTTTTCTAATTGTATGGCACCTACTTTTAATATATTTTGTCTGATCTTAAGAATTTTTTACTGACATGTGAGACTCTGATAAAATTAATTTATTAATACATAAACTAACATTATTTTTCATATTTGATTTTGAATTCATCCCATTTCTTGTTATTAATCTTGGCGACGGACTACACCATAACAATTTAACTGGCAGCGAGCAGCGCCAAGGTATAGTTTTCTTAACTATAGTTGAATACAAACTTCGATTGAAAAATATATATTTTTTTCTTTCTGCACTAGAATAAATTAGAAAAAGTTCACTAAAGTATTCTCATTAAAAATGCAAATTCTACTGTTTTAATTAATTAATTGCATTTTTCCCAAGAATTTATTTTTATTTAAATGAACAAAACCAGCGCGTAAGCATCAGACAAAAAGTATGATGTCTTCATTAAGTTAATTAATTAAAATTGCGTATTTTAAACTAACAACTCAAATCTATTGTACAAATTTCTTAAGGGAAGAAAAATTCATTTCATGAATTGTGTTCTGATCTTTATATTAAGCATCTATCTTAATTTCCAAAAGTTTTTATGAAGTGTCATGTGTATATTTAAAAATATGACTTGACTAACTTATCCTTATTTACTGTGCTATGCCAATGTTCAGTTTTTAGAATACTCTTTAAACCCTTCTAGAAGTACTTTTAACTGACATAAAAATATTCATGGATATCAAGTCATAAATTGAATGTTTACTATTGAAAATATTTATAATAATTTTTGATTAGTTTCATTCAACACAGTTTTTATTTTCTTAAACTTTTATTAGTAAGCTAAAATACCTGTTGTAAGAGAAACTTAACTTTTCTTCGTAATTCATAAATATCATACTGTCCAAATTAAAATATTTAAAAGTATCTAATAATAATAAATATGTAACGCATACACACGTCCTAATTCAGAGATTTACCAATATTTACGAGTAATTTATATATTAAATATTACAACTAATTTTTAAGATGTAGCAAATTGGAGTTTCTTTTTCTAAATTGAGAGTATATAAAAGCACATCAATAGATGTTGTTGTCGTGTCTTCCCCAAGGGAAGGAATGAAAGTTACCAGAGCCTGTGAGACAGTTTGGACTTCTTAACGATAGATAGCGACGCCACCTATTTCCACCCCCACAATTTAGGCATGGAACTGGAGGGAAGGGAAATATTCTCCATCCCCCTGCACTCATGGTGTCTGCTGCGACCACCCACAAGACTTTCGGACCCACTGATTTAACGAGCACGTAATCCGTGTGTACTCGGAAGGTATTTGGTGGCATCGAACCCTGGCCCTCCGGTCTGGAGTCCGATGCTCTAACCACCAGGCTACCCACGACCACATGAAAAGATAATATCCTGAAATATGTTGACAAACAATTTATATTATTTTTTAAGTTTTTAAATGTACATATACGCAGACTTACTAATATTTTATCTTAATTTAGTAATTTTATTTTATGAGGTATTGCTAATATTGCTTTGTATTTGGCAGGAAACTTTAAAGTAAATTTTATCTTCGAAGTTTTATCACACGAAGTAAGTTTTATTTTCTGGTTTAATACATCGATTTTAACTCTATACTAGTAAATACTCGTAGTTCATTTAATTTTATCATTACATATTTATAGTATTGTGAATTTTGTTTGTAATCTTTATATTTCTCTTGAAATTTCTTCCCTTCCCTATGATCCAGTGTATAGGTAAATTACAAGTGAATGTTGACTAGTCACTTAACTTTGTTTAAACCTGCAATCTTGGTTCCTAAGGCCAAGAGTTTGCTATTGTACTACTGCGGCTAATATTTCTTACTGTCTTGACTGGTTATACTAAGGTTCATAACTATATATATATCAATTTATTCAACTAATATTTTTATAATATTTTTTTTCCAGATTTACGGGGTAAGTAATCCAGATTCATTATCTCTCTGCAAGCATCATTATATAAAGATCTTAATTTAATACTATGATTTTAAATCTTATCAAGTATATATATATATATATATATAATCACGATATTATTTTTTTCTCTTAAAACTAAAGATATTTTCTGATCCCATCTGTACATTTCAAAAGATATATAATGGATACAAATGATGGAAAAGATAAAAATTACATGGATCTTAAATCATAGCGAAGGAAAATTTGCTCCTTTACCGGCACAATTTGGTTAAAAACGGTGATTTACGTTCCTTACAGCTTCTACTCGAATTCTCGGTAACGGCTTTAGCATCAGATTTCAATCCCAAAAAACAATATGCGAGGTTAACCTTTGATTTTTTCTTTGGGATAGTTTTCGTTGCAACTGGTATCAGGCCACTCTGCGTTATCGGTCGTTTTCTTTCCAGAATATCTGGGAATATATTCAAAGGGACATTTTCAATCCATGGATTTTTCGTCACTGCTATTGTTTAATAGAAAGGCAGCAATTTTTTTTGAATCCATAAGAATTTCCTTCATGATAGGAATTTCTGGGAATATTAGCTTGAAATATATTATTTAAATTTGAAAAACATTCTTAGTTTTATGTACATCTCACACATAGAAAGAAAGTGTAATAATATTTTATTTTGACAACGACGTACTTGCATTGCAAACTTAAACATTGCAAAAATGTATTAAGAATTCAGAACTAGGATATTTTAATGATAGAACTGTCTAAAAGAAAACAAACCATTTTAAGAACATGAAGATGTTAATATTTTTGGAATGGATATAAATATAGAATATAGTTTGAATTTATTCCAAAAGGATTATTGTTAGTTACGTAAACAGTCAAATTTAAACACAGAGGGAGAGAGAAAGAGAATAATTTATAATATCTTTCTACTTATATTTCATTTTGGAAATGTTAGATGTTAACGCCCCGCCTTTCTTTTGATGATGTCATCGATAGGTGGCGTGCCTGTTCCTTTATATAGTGCATGTTTTGTAAATAAAATTCATTGTTTTACAGTCTACTTGTCTGTGTTGTGAGTTTCTGTGTCTAGTGCGTGCGCAATTTGGTCCGTCGATTCGGAGAGAAAGGTCGGTGACCTGTGGATTTAAGTGTGCTGAATTCGACTATGAAAGATTTGAGGTAATGTGAATTGCGTTTGAGAGTGTGGGTGGATTCATGTTTGTTAATTATTTGTATTGTGTTGTTGCAGGTTTTACTTGTCATTAATTGGTTTATGTTTAGAGGTTTAGTGTGAATTTGTTGTTATTAATATTGCAGTGTATTTTGTTGTCTGCCTTTGAATTATTCCTTGTTTAATGGTTGCGTTTGTCAGTGATTTTGATTTAATTGGGTTCGAAATTTGAATGTGAAGTTGGGTTTTGTGTTTAGCTGTTTTGTGTAGTTTAATTTTTGTGAATAGTAATGGCTTTTAAATTAAACTTTACGAAGACTGAGCTCATAAGGTTGGTGGAGGAAATGGGTCTGGAGATTCCTGCGGAGGCTAAGGTGATTCAACTGTAAAACCTAATTGAATCAAGTGATTTGTATAGGGACGATATTGACTTTGTACGTGAACTCATATCAAATATTCAAGAAGAAAAGAGGGATGAAATAGAATTGCAGAAATTAAAATTATCCCAATTTGAAAAAGAGCTAGATCTTATAAATGCAAAGAAGGGTTTAGCCGATATATCTCAAGTTTCTAAAACAAAAAAAATCGAGTTCCCTAACCGATAACTTAGAATGTCTAATTCGAAGTGTGAAAGTTTTGACAATTCTTGTCCCCGTTAAATTGGAATCGTATATATATAACTTGTTTTTTCATTCTTTGGAAAGGGCATTCGAAAATAAATCTGTACCTAATAAATTAAAAGCAGAGATTCTGTTAAATATACTAGGAGAAAAAGTAAATAACTTGCTTACTTATGTTGATCAGGAGGACTTGAGGGCTTATAAAAAAATAAAAGAATTAGTATTAAGGGAATTTCAGCCCACACCACAAGAGTGTCTTAATAATTTTAAAAGAGCTGAAAAACAACCATCGGAAAATTATGTTCAATTTGCTTCTCGTTTGTGTGCTTCCTTCGACTATTACTGTCAATTGCGCAAAGTAACAGATTTTAAATCTCTGTGTGATCTTATAGATTCGGATAGACCTTTTGAGACTCTAGATCATGAATTAAAGACGCATATTAGAATTAAACAGGGTGAAGGCTTTTTCAAACCTAAGCAGCTTGGACGAGAGTGTGACATTTATTTATCATCTAGAAGTGGGAGTTCGAATTAATTAGTGAATAGAAATGCCGTGGGTGAATCAAAACGAGTGGTAGGAAATAAATGGCAAATAACTCAAAATTGGAAAACAAATACAAATGTTTCCAAGTTCTTCTTGTCGGAAACTAAAAATACAAATTGTGTTCTTTGTAAGCGATTATCACACTCCCTTTCTTAATGTCCACAATTTAGGCGACTTTCAGTCTGGGAAAGAGCGGAGGTGATTAAGCGAAATAATCTTTGTTTTCGTTGTTTTATGCCTCATAAATTGAGTGAATGTCGGTCAGTTAAAAATTGTTTTTGCTCGAAGCCTCATCATAGTTTGATTCACTTCCCGCGTGAAGACTCTAGCTATCCCCCGTCTCAGTTGAAATTCGATGCACCTGTTTTTATTCCAAAACAGAGCGAGGAAACTCCGGAAGCGGTTTCGCAATCCCAATTGGTAGCGACTAGCCTTGTGAAGGGAAAGGCAAAAAATGTTCTTTTAAGCACTATTCGTGCATTTGTTAAAAACAAGTTCTCGCAATGGGTTGAGGTGAGATGTCTTCTTGATAGTGGTTCTCAATCTTGTTTGTGTACTAGATCGTGCGCAGAGAGGTTGCATCTTAATTTGGAGAAAATAAATACCGTGGTTTCATGCATTAATGATGCTAGTATGGTGGTGAAGAATTGTGTAAGGACTTCGGTGGCAAACAGAGATAAAAGCTTTGAGAAGGAGTTATTGATGCTGGTGGTCAATAAAATTGCCGATCTTATTCCAAATAAAGTGGTCAGTGTGGATGTTAATATTTCGGAGCATGTGTCTTTAGCTGATCCTGGGTTCAGTGTTCCTGACAAAATCGATATGTTGATTGTACCGGAGGTCTTTTATGAGCTGTTGAAACCGTGAAAGATATATGTTGAAAACTCGCAATTGCTGTTGCAAAATACTGCCTTTGGTTACGTTGTTAGTGGGATTGTAGATCAGATGGTGGAGGATCGTGTTCATTGTGGGTTGGTTCTCGACGATGACTTAAGCAAAACCTTGAAGCAATTTTGGGAAATCGAAAGCGTTGAAGTAGAGTGTAAGAAAAACACGGAGGCTTCTTTATGTGAGGAACATTTTGCGAATACCCATAAGAGAAATAGAGTTGGTAGATATGTAGTATCAATGGCGTTGAGTAAGGATCCTTCGTGTTTAGGAAATTCCAAAGATAAAGCTGTGAGACAACTTAATTCGTTGTGGAACCGTTTGTCTAGGGATTCGGAATATTTGTCTTTGTATACGGATTTTTTGAGTGAGTATGAGGAGTTGGGTCATAAGGAAAGGGTTGTTGAGTCAAATGAACCGCCCATACAATACTAATTACCCCACTATGGTATTTTTCGCCCTGATAAACTGGCAACAAAACTGAGAGTTGTATTCAATCCTTCATCCCCTACTACAACAGGCCTAAGTCTAAATGATATACTAATGAAAGGAAGATGTCTTTGAGACTATTACTCGATTTCGGAGACACAGGTTTGCCTTCACTACAGATATACAAAAGATGTATAGGCAGATTCTTGTAGAAGTGAGTCAGAGAAACCTTCAGCGTATCCTGTGAAGGGTTGGACCTGAGGAAGAGATAGTAACTTATCGTTTGAAAACTGTAACTTATTGAATGTCCAACGCTCCTTTTCTTGCTATAAGGACCTTGCAGCAGTTGGCTCAAGATGAGAAAACGAGATTTCCTTTGGCCTCAGAAGCATTGCTGAACGATACCTAAATGGACGATATCGTTAGTGGTGCCTTATATAGAGACTGCCCGTCGGCTACATTCAAAAAGCTAGAAGATGCCCTGAAATCTTGCGGAATGGTACTTCACAAGTGTTCCTCTAACTCTCCTGAGTTGTTGAATAGTTCATCGTCGTCCGAGGTTGAGCACTCCTTCTCAGCTGAGTCCGATTTATCTGTGAAAACGTTAGGTATCAGTTGGAAGCCGTTACAAGACTGTTTTGTGCTTAAAGTCTCAATTTTGAGTAAATCATCGTTTACTAAGCGTGAAGTAGTGGGAAAGTCTAACTTAACATATGAGGAATTCTTGACCGTATATACATCCAAATAGAGGGAATCTTGAATTCTAGACCTTTATGTCCCTTATCAACCAATATTGATGACTTAAATGCTTTAACACCTGCGCACTTTTTAATAGGTAGACTTATTAATTCAATCAGTGGCGCCTAACTTAGTTGCTCTAAATGAGAATATCTTTAAAAGATGGCAACGAGTTACGAGATTTGTGCAGCTTATTTGGAGTAAATGGCATCGAGGTTATTTGAACGAGCTCCAACAACGCAATACGTGGCAATTTCTAAAAGAAAACGTTAGGATAGGAGATATGGTAGTTCTCATGAGGACAATATGCTTCCATTTAAATTGCCATTGGGTAGGATTTTAGAGCTTTAAAGATGATGATAATTTAGTTCGAGTTGTGAAAGTGAAGACTGAAAAAGGAGAATATAAGAGAGCTATTTCTCGAGTGTGTTTACTATCTGTGCCAACCTAAGATTGTATATTTCATGAATTTCTGTGAATTTATATTAGTAAAGATTTTAGTGTGAATGTATAGTTTTATTCTGTGTGTAAATTGATAATGCATTTTAATTTATAGTTCGTTTATATGTATTGTGAAATTTGTTGCATGTAACCATGGCAACAGGGGGGAGAATGTTAACTCCCCGTCTTTCTTTTGATGATGTCATCGATAGGTGGCGTGCCTGTTCCTTTATATAGTGCATGTTTTCTAAATAAAGTTCAGTGTTTTACAGTTTACTTGCCTGTGTTGTGAGTTTCTGTGTTTTGTTCGTGCGCAAATATTAGACATATAACGTTATAACGTAAAATGCTATTAAAAATAATTTAATATGTTATAATGACTTTTTATTCTTTTAGTTTAACTGCAAACAGAAAATGGTACATGAAAAACTTTTTTTACATATTTTTGTTATTTTTTTAGAAGATATATATCTAATTTATTTCGTAAAACATTACATTAAAATATAAAAATACATGTAAAATTATAGATAGGATGAAGGCTTTAAATACGTTTTTCCATCACTTTTGCGGTGTATTATCAGTTCGTACAATCAAATAACTTATAAGTTACTAAGAAGTATCAATACATTCTTTATTGACCGACTTATTATAAGTATCAGATGTTAAGACTACGATTTTTTTATTAATATTTTCTCAGTTGAAAAAGTTTGAAGTATTCAAATGATGTGCTGTAATACTCATGTGTTCAATGTTTCAGTATTTTTTTAAAGTATGTTAGCTGTTGAGACTTAAAGAAATTTATTGTGTCATATGAGATTAACAAAAATGTTGGCGTAACTAAATGATTACTAAGTGAATTTCAAGGTAAAACGGTATTTATAGTATATAGAAAAAAATAAGCACAAATAGTATTTAAAAATATATAATCAAGTAAATAAATTTATCTATCTTTAAAAATATTAAAAAAAATCCATAGAAAATCAAATACTGTTATTATAAAAAAAAATTTGGAATATTTTAATGAAATCACTTTTCTAAATTAAATGCTTATCTCATGTTTAAAATGTACATTATTATATTAAATATAGAGACTTTCATTGTGATAAACTTTGCATAAGCATTCAAACACTAATAATACTTAAACATGCAATTCATATAAATCTTACTTGTACTAAGTATTAATACCAAGAAGGTGGGCATATAAATTTATTACTTGTGTGATAAACTTCTTACCCACACGCACAAATGTGCTCGACAATATCAAATTATTTGTATAGCTTATTGCTATTATAAGGGTTTTATGTAAAATAAGTAGCAAAATAATTAATAATTTTCATTAATTTCATTTTGATCCCTGGGGAAGAAATAGTTACTCTTAGTTTGATATTTGTGTATTCAATATGTAATTCAAAAGAAAATACGGATAATAAGCAGTATTTATAGGCGTAACATAGAAGCTTTCGAAAGATTTTCTTCGATAGTGAGTTCTAAGCTAAATCATTTTGTAGTACTTAGTTGTCTCAATATCATCTGAATTCGTCCAGAAATATAGCTTGAATATTTTCCTTTTGTATCAAATCATAAAAATTCAAACATAGTTAAGAAAGTTCTTCAATTCCAATCCACTACTCGACTACAAATTTCAGGTATAAAATGGCTTTGTTAAAAATAGTTCATCACTAAAAAAATTACTAATAGACTTATAATATTAACTTATTGGATTAAAAACCAAAGCGATTAAACTTCAATGCCCGCATGAATGTACAAAAGCAAGTTTGCACTGATCAACATTTTTTTCTATGAATAAATATTAATAGTTTATTTCTCTTTGCAGTAGCAGATGTATAACAAATAAAATTAAAGCAATACTCAAATACCAATTCACAGTGAAAATTACCTCCTTGTTTAATTCTTTTACCACGAAAATTATGAGTTTGGTTAGAATGCATGCACTGTGTAGATTGCTCTAAATGTTCGGAAGCTGCGAATTACTCAACATTTGATAAATTTGGCTATACATGCCTTTTTCTTGATGTATTTCCAAGTAGGGTTTTAAAACTCATTTCGAAGATAACACGTATTGTTTTTATAACCGTGTATTCTTAAATGAAAACTACATTTAAACTCATCTGCACCAATCCTCGAATATCATGAAAAGAAAAGGATTGCAGACCATTTTGAATCTAATTGCAAGAAGCCTTGCATTTCATTTCTATCTTTAACACAATGCTTTCCATCTAACAAAGGATTTATACCCATCCTACATAGAGTGCAGTTCAGAATTCCCGTCCAGAGTACTAAGAGTAATTAATACACTAGAGAGTAACGCTAATTATTGTGACACGTCTACGCATATTGTTAACCATTGTTTCTCATAATACTCTAAATGCCTCTAATAGCTCCCGTGATTTTGTAGGTGATAATTTGTATATGTAAGTAAGAATTTGTTTTCGTTTTTTTTGTAGCAAAAAAAGATATTTTGTTCACAGATTTTCCAATATCAGCGCTTCTGAAATTTACAACTATATTTCTACTATATATTCATCACTGTGACTGTATTTGATCGCAATCAGATAAAGTGTGATGTTAAAAGAAATGTAATGAAGAAAAATGTTGACGTGTTCATGAATGTGTATATATATATAGAGAGAGAGTATAATTTTTCTTTAGGTATCCGATTATTCATAATGAAACACATAAATGTAAAAATATACATTTAGTATTCGCTTAAAATACTTAGTCTTTTATTTATGCATAATATAATTTTCGTCTTCAAGGATATGCATCTTAATCAAGTTTAAGGGGGTTCACACACATGCGACGGCCTGCTTTTTAAGCTCTTTTAGAGAATTTTTTTCTGTTTTGACGACCAATAAAAAAATAGAACTTTAAGTTTTTATAATTTATTTATATGCATTTTAAGAGTATTGATATAAATATTTAGCCAAAAATATTCAATAGAACGTGAGTTATAGCTCTCTGAACACACCCACCTCGTAAAAATGGACGCTCACTTCCGACTAAAAGGCTTATTTGAAATTTCAAAAAAGTAACGGTGTTTTAATCTATAACCTTAAATACGCAGAATACACTATACTCAAATGAAAATATCAAAAATTGGATTTTTGGTTGACCTCTGAAGAAAAAATTTCGAATTTCATGGGTTTTTTGCTATAAGATATAGAAGTAATTTTGAATTTTCGAATGATCGTAGTCCATTTGGTGTGTATATATAAGCTGAGTCTACCCTATAAATTTGAAATAAATTAGTCAAACCGTTCTTGAGATATGATGGAGTAAAGTTTAAAAAACTCAGTTTTGAGAAAAACGCGTTTAAAGTTTCAAGTCCGATTAAAACAATGGAAATCTTAACTTACCCTCAATCGGCGGTGCCTGATAGCGAAGACTAAACTAAATTCGATGAAATATTCAATAACTAAAGATATTCCCTTTTAAACCTCTTCAAACTTGTATGAACGAATAATTGCATAGAAGGGTCAATGATATCAAGCCGATTGTGCACAATAGGCCCAGCCATTGATTGCCAACTCAACGCTTCGAACAGCTGCTCTTCTAACACTTGCTTCTTTATAGCGACATCGAATTTTAAAAAAAAATCTCTTTACACCGTATTCTAGATATGTTAATTTCTGAATGTTTATGGTATGTTTTATATAATAGTAGAAGTATTTTAACCTTCAGATTTATCAATCACTGTTTTATAAAAAAATTTACAGTCCCTTATGCTAATATAGTCACTGTTATTTTAAGCAATTTCATATAGCAACTGAGATAAAGTGCTCTAGTTTTTGTAAAAATAAAAATATCTCTTACCCTGAAGGTCATTTCAAAAATAAATCACATAGCAACACATCAGAATTGAAAACTTGAACATTTGTCCATAAACTCTTGGAACAGAATAAGCCCCACTTGTATTATTTTTTTGTAAATTTGTACTCATTTTTTACCATTTTAGTAATAATAATTTATTTTTCCCTTCTTAATTCTTACATATTTTTCTTAAAATGTACTAAACAAATCTAAAAACAGCAAAATTTTTTCATATCTTCATTTTTTAAAAAATATTGTTGTAAGTATTCTCTCTCGGATACCTTAAAACATCTAAAAATTATTTATTACTGCTACAAGCTGAATAATAAACATATTTCTTGTACTCTGTTTAACAATTTGTACGATTAATTTCAAATTAAGCTTCTTTTGGGCGATTTTAATCATTTCCTTGCATAAACTATTTTAAATAAAAATAGCTTTTCAAAAGTGATGCATTTTTTTTGGAAAAGACGATACATAACATCGTATATTAGAATGGCTTTCATGTCTTAACACATTACTAATTTTCATTCATTTCACTTATGCTCAAGGTTTATATTGCAGTTGTAGAGTAATAATGTTACATAAGAAGAGATTTATGCACAAATAGGAATAGTTCAAATGCATTTTAAATATTTTTACTTTAATTTTTCATTCACTCAGGAAGAAAATTAATCATTAATTTTATATATAAATGCCTTATTATATATATTATGGCTTTTGTAAATATTATGTCTTATTTTTGTACATTTCCTTTAATTATATCTTTTAATCAGTTGAATACAGTTTCCTTCAAAATTATGAAGAAGCAAAAAAAGTATTTTCTAAATTCCTTTTATATCTCTATATAAAGTAATACTTATTATTAATGTTGACAGAAGTAGTTATACTCTAAATTGTTAAGTAAATTTTAGAAAACGTTACTAGTTTAAATCTTGTATCCGGTCCTTTTTTTGTAAAATAAGGCTTCATTTAAGATTTGAAAAAGAGTAAGAAAGAAAAATATTTGTAAAAAAAAAAGAAAATTGTGTTTGGGCAATGTCATTTGCACCTGTGAAGAAAATCCTTCTAATACAAGCTAAGGAAACACTTCCTAATACATTTGAATGTAAATTAGTTTTTAGAAGCAAAGAGTAATGAACTTTCCTGAATATCACTAATGAAAGATTGGGAAAACTTCAAGGTTTGAGAAACTGTTACGAAAAATCAAGAAACCTTGTACATATAGAAAATGTGGTTTGCCTGTCTGTGAATTCTCCTGTCAAATTTATATTGAAAAATAAATTGAAATAATATTTTATACCACCATTTTCCCTCTACATTTTTGTGAGTGAGGTTACCCAGATTATACTGTTTAATGAGATTTAAATCTTTTTTTTCTGTTTTACTGAAGAAAACTTTGTATGCCATACATCAGGCTTTCATTGAAGATTGGTATTTATTTTTTTTCTACTTAACGAGGGAACTGATATTAATTTTTATTATATGTTGATATTTTATACTAAGTTTTATTATTTTTAGTGAAAGGGCTATTAATATGAAATAAAAATTTGCTTAAACGAATGCTTTTGATTTAATTAAAATAATGCACATAAATTCTATTTAACTTACTTATGTAAATACAGTTTTCTAAAAGACATTTCAGAGAATGTTTAACAGAAGTAATTGAACACTAAAAATAATACTAACAGCAACAAAAAAAAAAAAACGTGACGAAAAGAAAATGGCACAACAATTGTAGCAATTGTTCTGACATAATTTCTGAATCATGGTGAATCATATGTTGGTTTACGGTTCAGCAAAATTGTGATGTTGCATAATGCTTGAATTTTAAAAACAATAAGAGAAATTATCTTTTAATTTTTGTGAACTTTAGCATATGATTTTAAATTAGCATTAACTAGTTTTACCAAAAAACAATTTTTAGATCAACCTGTATAGATTTCAACACTAATTGCTAGTAGTGGTATTACGTTATAATAAGTACGTGTACTTACGGTACGTCATCTTTGGAATATAAACATATTTCGGAAACTATCTAGACCAGCGATACTCAACCTGCAGCTAAACGAGTCTTTTTAAGTGGCACGGTCATGGTCCATTGCTCTAATAAATTCACTGATTAAGTACATATTCCCCATCCCCTAATTACATTGTATTCAAAATTAAGGGGGGAGGGATTCTTTATCAAGAAATCAAATATATCAATTTTGCATTTTGCTGTCGTTGCCGTACGGGTACGGATTGATATTCTTTTTCTTTTTGGAATGGTTATAGTTAGTGATAACAAACAGTGGAGTAGCAACAATTTTATGGGTGTAACTAATTTTTAACTAGCTTTCATACCTTGCAAGCGAAAAATATTCGAAGAAAATATATCATTTAAAGACAATTAAAAGGTTGATTATTTTGCAGTGAAAAAAAACATAGATCAGTAATTTTTTGATTTATCACGAAAGTGATTTATTTAAAAAATACCAAAAAACAGGAATCATTCAATAACACTTTTCCTCGAAGATCTCTTTCAAGAGGCGATAAATAGGCTTTCTTGAATAATCTTTGCAAAAGCAACAAAGTTTTTTGTCAGTGGTAATATCACAGGGGTAAAAAAGACATTCTATGAAGTTTTTTACATTATTGGTAATCATATGAAATCGTTACCTGAGGCAGAAGTTGTGAAGGAATGTTTCTTATAAATGCTTCTAAATTAGTGTTAGTGTCAAATATAAAAAAATAATAATTAAAAAAAGAAAATAAGAAAAGTTATATTATTTTGATCAATTTTCCATAAAATTAAATTTTTAATGTTATCTTGGTTTTAAAGCGATTCTCCCCACTCTCCTCCATTTATCCTCGGGTTGCGTCTCGCGTGAAATAACTAGCATATGTATGTGGCCAGCATGAAAAAAGTTTGAGTACCCCTGATCTAGATCCATTGCTAATGTCTTTTTATGCCACTTTAATGTAATGCCATTTGCTCAAAATCTCTCTCCCGCCTCTTACAAACTAGAACAATTTAAAACGTAATGTGTATTGACCTTTATGTAACTGACTAAACCTTCAACTTCGCACTTAATTGTTATCTAAAGTAAAAAAAAAATTTTTTTTAAATAATTTCCTTTTTTTTACTATGAGGAAAAAGAAATACAACACTATCTGCCAAATAAAAGGTGTTATAATTGAGTCTTGTTTTAATTAAAATGTTTAATTAAATTCAAATTAACATTTCTTGTCGAAACTTTCGTCTTTCAATACACAATTCCTCTCATCTCTTTTAAAATGTCTTTGTGATGCAGATGCTTGACGTGACCGCATTTGCAGGTCAAAGTAAAGTAATTTGAGAACGATAAGTTTCACAACATTCTATTTTAAATCACTCAAATCAATAAATAATTTTAAAACATCATTAAGAAAGTTTTCTCTCTATCGTTTAAAAATAGCTCAGATTTTGGACAGTACACAAGTTTCATTATTTATAAATGAGCAAATACAGTGCTTTAAAATGATGGAGAAGAAAAGGTTATTAAAGACATAAACGTTACATCTCACAACAAAAAAATTATCAGTAAATAATTATACAGAAAAAGTGGCGGAGAAAAAAAATGATGAACTAAGTAAAGAGAAATAAGAAATTATTAATTTAAACTAAGGGGAAAAAACCCTAAGTTACTTTTAATTAAAATTTCTTAATAAAAAGTTAACAAAATTATTTTATTCCATCGTAATTTATTAATTTATTCTGTTTATTAATTTCGTCTTGCTTTTAAGTCCCATTTTGAAGTAATATATTTACCAAACTTTTTTAGTAAGTTATTATAATTAATTTAATTTGTGCACCTATAAGGCAGAATCATGTATGGTCTTATCTTCATGTGATACTAGGTGCCAGACGCTATCTCTTCAATCATGTTTTTAATAACAGTATTAAACAAGGAAGGATTTTTTCATAAATGAGATAAATTTCTATTTAATAAATAAAAAATATCATCATATTTTGAAACAATTGAACACCAAAATTGAAATTTATTAAAGCTATTTTTTGTCTTAAAGCTTTTTAATTATATACCAACTTTTGTTTTTATGAATATATTTAATATTGTTGCGAATTTTGTGTAAATAATGCTTAAAATAGTGTAAATAATTTATATCTAGACGTTGAATAGGTTAATAGTATTTTCTGTTGTATTTATTTTATGTTAAAATTGTAATATTCGTAAGCAAGCTTACATTTCCATGGCGATTCAATGGAAACTTGGGGAAATGATAGCAGTAAAGCCAAGTTGGCATCATTTTATGTGACCATGTTGGCGACAATATGGATGTCTCTACAAATTACTGGAGAAATCTATTATTATCACGATATATATGACATAAGCGGATCTTTTCTCGAAAGATCCATGCGGCCTATAAATAGGGAGATGATCGCCGAAACAGAGTATTGTTTTGACCACTGTTGAAAAGTTGCTTCGATTGAGGGATTGCTTGCGAATACATTACGTATTTGTATTTTTAGACACTGATAGTTGTATCTGAGTGATGTAGAAAGTGTAAAAACCTTCTGGGATTCATTTTGAAAATTTTACTGTTGTATCATGCATTTCTAAGGATTGCTTTTTGACAGTAAATTTTCATCGCTCCTGAAGAACTGCCTTGTTCTTTGAGGTTAATAGCACAAAATCTTCGAACCTCGATCTACGTAATAATTTGTTTATAACAAAACACGTGTTTGCAGCATTACAATAGCAATGAAGTAACAATAAATTCAGTATCGTATTAAAAAATTTGATGATGTTACTAATTAAGACTCAAGTATAGAAATCCGTGAATGAAAAATAAAAGCAATCTCTTTGTCTTATGAAACAGAATCTTATCTAAATCCTATACCATCATCGGAAGATACATATTTTAATAACCGAATTTTAATTTTGAAGTTATAGCCAAGGTATTGTACAGACGAAACTAACAAGAAATAATTGAAAACAACGTTCATGAAAGTATCAAGCTATGCTTATGTTATGCAATAACTTTCATATTATTGGCATGTATTTTAAAAAGAGAGAAGGATTGCTAATTTTATTAAAATAATATATATGTAAGAAGGAAATTAGCTCATCTTTTATATAAATATCATCACCATTAAGAAATTAAATTAATTTTTAAAGTAAATAGATATGTTCAACTTTTTCACACAAAAAAATAATAATAATTACTTATTATTTTTTGTTATCACAGAAAATCGAAACACCGCAAATAACTGTACTAATTATAATAGTTAATAATTTACTAAAATCAGACAATATAATTATCGTGAATTAATAATTGATCATGTTTTTGTTTTTGGGTGATTTATTTTTAAAATATTGTCTTTATTTTGTACGTGATAGTAATCGATTATTTTTAAGTAACGCTTTTTAAAATTATAACTATAGTGACATTGATTTCCGAAACTGGATTCATTCCAGAATTTTCTGTCTGCATCCACTTATGTTGCTGATATACTTTTCATCATCAATTCTTATAATTTACTCGTTAATTTTAACTTAAGTACAATTTTATTGCAGTTAACTTTTACTTAGTTTAAGAAAATTGGATATGTTACTAAAGACAAACGTCTTAAGCAGAAAATAGTATATATTCCTGTTTTTTTCCTTAAAATATACATCTTTAATATATCATTTGAGGATTTAATATGTAACTTTAAAAGTATCTGTAGATATTATGTTAATGTGAAAAATAAAGAAATTAATAAAGATTGCTAAGTTAATAAAAATCAGACTTTTGTTTTCTTCTAGCTATCAATGCATCATAACTGCTTTGGCAAATATTCAAGAATTGTAACAATGTCTTGAAATAGTTTTGTTGATACAAACTATAAGTAATTTTTATTCTAATTTTCATTGAATTACGTTGGAAGTTTTTTCTTTTCTATTAGGTTCGCTCTATGAAATGTCGGATTTTCTTTACGTGTGAATGTTTGTCTTTGTGCTTTCGTTATGCTCTTGTTTTTGGCATAACATCGTTTATATACATATTGTCCATCGCTAGAGTCACATTTCAACCAAAAATTTCAGAAATGCTCCATTTTGTTATTTGTGTTTTGACTTTCGTAAGTACTTGTTCGATAAATATTCTTGTGACTTTTTATATGAGTATAAATTTGGTAATAAAAAAAAGCTTCCTAAACTTAGTAAGGCTGAAAACACTGCACGCAATATGAGTTATGCATTTAGATAGAATTCTGTTAACGGTTGAAAAGAGCAGTATTGATTTGAAAAATTTCGGTCTGGTGATATTTTTCTACATAATTAACCGTGTTGAGGATCCAAACAATCTGCAAACAATGATTACTTGAGAACGTTGGTGGAAACATATCTAACTGTATCTGAAATACTGCCAGTACATCGATGAAATGCTTGAACAATTGAAAATTATACACCTATAACTTATTAACTAACCCAGCCCAATACTTTTCCACAGCAACACTCGACCACTTCCGTCGTGCACAACAATTGCAAAAAAAAACAAAAAAAAATGAATTCAAGTATGAAAAATTGCAGCGTTAAGCTTATTCATGGATCTTTCATCGGTCTACTCTCTTTCAATTTTTTGAAACATGTAAAACAGATTTTACGGGTTAAACAGTATGGTTTGGAAGGCAGCATTAAAAATTCCATGTTAGATTTTATTGATTCTTAAGATCAAAGTTTTAATAAGATATCATTTATGCATTAAAATCTCGTTGGAAAAGGTGTGTTGAAGCAAACGGAGCATATTTTGATTAAATAAATAGCTTTTGCAAAAATATATGCAGTTTTATATATCAACTTAGAAATCCGACATTTCATATGCACCAAAATAATATAATAAGATATTGTGACTGATTGTGTGTTGTCTTATGCCAGGCAGACACATAAAAGACCAAATACAACAAAGCTTCATGCTCCAGGCTGGTTTCAAGCTTTTAAAAGCAGATTCGAATGATAGAGTTAGTCAGGAATCCCTATGTATCCATCGCTAATAAAGAGGCAATATACTTTTTGTTCCTTTGTGAAGTAATTTTTGTGGCTTAGTGAACAGAATAATGAAGTTAAAGATTAGAAAAAATTCTTATTGAACAATATATTTTAATTTTGCGTAAACTTTCAAAGAATGTACAAGCACGTATAAGGTAGATATTATGAATCTCTATAACTGGATATATGTTTTTATTTCACAAATATTAATTTTAGTTCATGACTACTTACGTGTAATTTTGTTAGCAACTTTAGTAATTTAAAAAATAGCAATGAAACATATTATTAAGTATTTTTTTTTTAAAAAAAGTAATTTTTAAATGCCCTTACTTTTGTTGTATGTAACATCTAATTGTTATAAACAACAATCATTTCAGGATTTTTAAAAATGAAAATAATGGCATATTAAAGATACTTAAGAGAATAGAGAGGAAATGGAACTGCAAGCAAAAATTTTATTTCAAGGTATATAAAAGAAGGTCATTAAATTACTTGGAAAAATTTAACACTAGATTTACGGATGTTTGTTTTATACCTGTTTTTACTGAAATGAGTCAGTTTGACTCATACACAAAAATTGAAGTTTCTTACAAAAAAAATAATTCAAAATCAATTTAAATAAAATATTTATTATTAAAAAATTCACTGAAAACATTTTTAACATATAAATTATGTTTTTGGAATACATTTCCCACAATTATTTCTATTACACGCCATTTCTATTACATTTCTATTATGCCATCATACCTTTGTCAATTATCAAATTGAAAGCTCTCCTTACCCAACCAAGCATAATATCACTTTTAGCATAGGCATTTGGACCAGAGATGTCTTTGAATATAGTATAAGCCAGCAATCTACCGAAACTTTTTCCTTCGTTCATTGTTTCCCATAAAGTCGCATTAGAAGCTTTTTCGGCTGAATTTCTTTATTAGAAGATGTATTGATAGCGTCTAAATCCTTTTCGGTTTAAAAATCAGAAATAATAACTCTGGCTATTTTTTTTGCTAGGAGCTATTTAACGAAGATCTTCATTTAAACTGCTTCAAAATTCAATTTTATTGATTTCCTCCTCTGATTTAATTTCGTTATCACATTGGTGTATATCAATTGCACACGATTCATTATCTGATTGGTATTTTTGTATTTTGATTAATTTTTTCAAAAAAGGAAATTTTTCAGATTTTTTTCATAATAGCAACCTTAAATAACCATATAAAATATAAATTGTAATACCTTTACGAAAAAATAACAAAATAATGTGTGTGGATAAAATTTGTCTTGTAAAAAACGAATTTCAGAAAATTATAAATTATATATTATTTCACTAAAATTCACTGCTCACACGCGATGTATAAATCGAAATAACAGACGTGGGTCATAATGCAGCGAAGTAGAGAAATTAAGTGACACACAATTAGTGTATGTAAGGAATGTAAAATGAGAAGAGAAACAAATCACGCGCGACTTTATTGTTGTACAGTCCTGATATGAGCAATACATTTCATGTGTTATGCGATTAACTGTTAAATCATTCTTGAGTCAAATTGACTCACAACCGAAAAAATAGGTATACCACATTCGATAATGCGAAATGTAGAGGCCTGCGTGAAAGAAGAATCAACATTTACATATATTTCATTACTTCACTAAAAACCAACGTATGTTTTTAAAAAATAATATTAAAGTTCCATACATATGTATATAGTAATCAAATTTTTAATGAGTCAAATTGGCTCAGTCCGTAAATCTTGTGTTAACAAGTCTTATTTTATGTGCGTAAAATAAGTGTTAGCCAGATTAGATTTTCTATAAATTATGTTACATTTTCATTTTTGATTCAAATTATTCTTTCGAAAAAAAAAAACATAATACGGGGGAAAATCAATAAATAGAAATATTTAAGAAAATTTTTAATTATTTTTATCTTTATTAACTCAATTAAAACTAAAGTAATTGCAAAACTTTCAAAGCTAGAATAAAAATAATAAAATTGTAATGGAAGCAATTAAATTAATAACGATATATTCTTAATTAAAAAGTAAAAAAAAAGGAACGAAAATGAGTTACGCCCTCTAAGTTTCCTTTTTTAATTCTGTAACAACATTTAAAACACATTAAAATGTATTGTAACATATTGTAAGTTTCATTTTATTCTCTAAAAAAACTTCATATGTTCAGAGAACTCCTTTTCTTTGGGGCAGAACAAAAACAAACTCCTATTCCTTTTAAAGTGATTTCGCAAAAACTCTGAAACAGCTATCAAGGGACCTCTTTCGGTTATACTGGAAACAAGATAAGTAAATTCTAAAGGATATTTGAATATTATGAGAAAATAATGCATAGATGTTTAACATTGCTTCCTCTCTGAAAACTTAAGACGATTTAGCTTCAAAAAGTCATTAAATTTTAAGAACGTTGCTTGTGGACTGGAGTGCTTTATCGTTTTATACAAAATTAGAGTTTGTTAATTTCTCTAACTAAATGTAATTTTCAAATCATTTGTAAGTAAATTGATTGAATTAATATTTTATATTTAATAATGCAGATGCTTGTTATACTGGAGACTGTTTTGATTTATACCTTAAAATATTTTACGAATGAAAATTGATACTATAAATTCAAATATTAATGCAATTTTAGTTTATATATTTGCATATAACAGGTGGTGTGGGGAATATATAAATTAAACCAATTTACTTAAAATTAAATTTTAAAGACTTTCATTTCGTTTTAGTTATCATACTCATTTTTAATTGTATTTCTTAAACTTCTTGCATGTTATTCAAGTTTATATTTTCCTATTCTTAGGAACATAACATATATATTTTAAATATAAAGTAACTAGCCGTTACCTACCCCCTTTGCCTGGTATTTTGTAATGTTGCATGACTATATATTGTTTTTGTTATTGATAAATGAATCCCGATATTAAGCTTTTATATGCAATAAACGTATTTATGGCTCCCACATCTTGATATTAAAAGTACGAGATTTATATTTATAAAACAGAATTACATTTATCTTTTAACTCTTGGTCGAGTTAGCCTAGTGATTAAAGTAATATACTCGTGCCCAGCATGTCAAGAGTTCGAGTCTAGAATCGATTAAAGCTCATCATGCAAAGGGGGCCAATGCACGTTAAATATGCCGGGACTCAAACGTCCTCAGGTTAGTACGGCATACAAATTAGGAGATTGGGGTGCTAACTCAGGTGTTTTCTTTGTCACTTGACCATGGTTCAAAATTTCGAGGTCCGTTCCCAAAAGCCATCGAATAGTTGAAGATTGCAACGTCAATATTTACTCACTCACTCACAGCCTCCACTTTCCACGGGACTCAGTTTCAGCAAAAATCCTTTCTCTTCGGATCTCTCGTAAACAAAAGAAACATGTGTGTAAAATTTTAAGTCTGTGGGTTTAATAATTCAGAAACGAGTGTTTTCTATCCTATAATGCCCCAACAGCAATTATTTTTCACCTTGAATTCGATTCCAATAAAACCTTCCCTTAATAGATCCATAATTAGCGAAAGAAACATGCCTGCTACATTTTAAGTGTATGTCTAACAGTTACAGAGATATCATGATGAAAGCGTGAGAGAGTTGCTTTTCGAATGTATATAGATAGATGATATCATTGAAAGAACTTCGCTTAGAAAAACATAGGTAAAATCGTTTGATGATATAAAGTTTCCTACTGATTTGCTACATTTATTAAAAATGTTCTATTAATAATGTTCTATAGAGGATGTGATGCACACAATAACTCTTCGATTCATACAATGTAGCACAACATAAGTACGCAGCAGAATATGCAATAAACCCGCAGTACCCTTAAACCAAGTGCATGCGTGTTAAGTATACTAACTCAGCAGCATTTTAATTTAAGTTTCACGTAAAGCACGTATAATTAGGCTTAGTAAATATTCACAAAATAATCACTTCACTTATCCTCCTTTTAAACGCTGTACATAATTACGGCAATCTTGGTGAACTATATACATAGGAAGGTCCGATTTCAAAGTGTAAGGAGTGATGTCCCGCAAATTGAGTTGAGTCAGATGTTTGAACTTTTATTAAAATCACGCACTATTAAGGGGATGTATTTATTTAGAAGCCTGACCGCACGAGGAATGCTTGAATAGTTTTTTGTTAAAGCAAGGAAACGCTGTCGGAAATCTATAAGATAACATGCTGCGTAGCGTTTAGTAAATAACAATACTTGTTGCTAGACTAAAATCAAAAGGAGGGTGTGGCCTAGTTTAAAAAACATGCCTAAGAAAAATTATTTGTAGGTTAGTGTTTTTTCTTATTTTATTTTATCATCTTTAAAAATTAGGTGCCCCCCCCCCATCCGGTATAGTGGTCAATGTCACAGACTGATGTAGCGTAGGACCTGGGTTTGAGTCCTGCAGAAGGCATGGGTGTCTGTAAATGCATAGGGCCTTTGCGACAAGGAGGGGGGGGTACTCTAAATAGCCATCGAGCCCAAGTCCTATCGTGAGGTTGGTGGAAAAAGAAGGGGGGAGGAGGTCTGATCACGTCAGGGTGTTCTCCCTCAAAGTTGTGGTGGAGCGTAGGATCAGGGTTTGAGTCCTGCAGAAGGCATGGATGTTTCTAAATGCATAGTGCTTTTGTGACATGGAGGGGGTACACTAAATAGACGTCAAGCCCCAAGTCTTCTCGTGAGGTTGGTGGAAAAAAGAAGGAGGGAGGCCTCTGATCTCGTCAGGGTGTTCTCCTCAAAGTTGTGAGGGAACGGAGCCAAATCGTATTGTCACCTGTATCGTGTTCAAAGCTACAGCTAATGATAGGCGTACAACTAGCCTCTTACGACGATGAATTTCGTGAGCCTTAACCTGATGTTACTTTCGATCAGGTGGCATAAATAATGACAACAACAACAAATTAGGTAGACCTTGTTTAAAAGGACAAGAGAAAATATGAGTATTTGTCTTCATGGACATGCTAAAATGAGGATCATGACCTACGTACCACATATATATCCGTTCTGTATTAGATTAGTAATATATTTATGATAAACGGTCTTTGTAAACATGCAAAAATTGCACTTTACAGTCTTTTGTTTGAATTTAAATCTATACACTGTATTTTTAGTAAAATGTGACTGTTTGCTGTATTTTTTCAAAAAAATCAATGAATAATTTTTTAATCAATATATATTTTGTTATATAGCACATTATTTTGTATTACGCAAGGAACATTGATTTTACATAGAAAAAAATTTATATCGTACTATGTAAAGTAAAATTAATAAAATAAACGATTGTATTTTCATACAACTGATCAAATAATTATTGCTGGAAGAAACTCTAGTTTCCTATTTTAAAGAGCATTTGTCATTAAATGTCGGAATTGAAAATGCAGCTTTTCTTCTGCATTTTCTACATATCTTTACCTGTCTCAAACATAACTTATTTAACATGATATGTGTGTGTGTTCACCATACGTTCAGGTACAAGGTAAAACATAAATATTTTTAAAAGAAAAAGGTTTAAAAAAAATCAATGTATATTGTTGTATAAACACTATAAGTATTTGATGAGTTATCAAAATGTTTATCCAAAATTCTTAAAGCATATTTTATGAGAAACATGGGATATTTAATTTTTCAGGAATTGGTCGGACTTTATACACGTATAAATATTAAAATCTATGAGAGTGAGAGTTTATTAGCATAGCTCTATAAAACAACATGATTGTCATTGGTGACGGACCTTGTAATTTTGAACCTCGTTCAAGTGACAAAGACGATACATGAAATGTGTGTGGCAACCCCATATCTAAACTACCACATCACACCAATGGGAGAAGTTTGAGCCTCGAAAGATTCAACGTATATCGATCTTTTTACATAGCGGGAATTTAGTGGCATTGATACTGGAACCTGCGACATGCTAACCACGAGTTATTAACCATTTAAAATCTTCAAGAAATAAATTGTTAAAAAATTGTTACTTTAATTTATTTTCAGTTTTTTACATATAAGAAACGATCATTTTCATATTTTGATTCATTGTTTCTCTTTAAGTAAAAAAGTAGTTTAGCCCGCTACACAATTCCGAACATAAAAATAGCAATATAAAACTAATTTATGCCTTTAAAACACTTTCTTGTTTCTTTAAAAATAATCTCAATGTAACCTCCGAGCTCATTATTTCCGAAGTATTGCATTTCTAGTATCACTAGTTATCCTTTCTAGAATTCCATTTCATTCCGAACATTCTGAATCCAGATCCAGTAAAATATTGCCCTGAAGCAATTGCGCCGTTTCATATCACTTGTGGTTCAAAATTCAATGAAAAATATGCACTTTCTTCTATTCTCACCATTATGAATTTACAAAGGTTTTTCTCTTTTAGCGTTTCATACATATTGTAGCCTTTATGAAAACTTTTGTTAGATTTTATTTATTAAATATCTAAAATGTGTTATTAAATACGACGCATAAGAGGATTAGATAAAATGGTGAACATTTTGAGATTTACGAAACTATTATATATAATTATGTGTAACAAACTATATTAAATTTATAATGTAAATAAAGTAATATAAATTTTAAAATTCCGAGTGAGAATTAATATTTTATTTCCTATCATTATCTTGCATTTTAATTTTTTTTAAAACTCATAATAGATCAAAGAAAAGATTTCACGTATTTTAGTCTATTATTTATATTATTCCATTTATATTGTGCCTCGTGATATACAAATTATTCTGATTTTCAATATAAAATCTAAGTTATTTAATTTCCCGTTGTTAGATTGTAAATGAAAGGTTTATTTCACAAATTAAAATGTATATTCCGCTAATTTTAATTTTAATTATATAAAATGCATCAATAAAAGTATAACATACTTCATAATATTAATTTATACACGAAGATGAAAATCTTCATTTATACATAAATGCTTCATTTGAAATATTTGAATAACCCAATGTGTGTAAAACGAAATATTTGGTACTAAAAAGTAAACTAAGAATTAATATTACGCAGCAAACTTATAAACTTGGCAAACAGCAAATATTATAGAGTTAAAACTAAGTTTAATAGCATAAATTTTCATTTTTTCCCTAACCAACTTTTTTTTAAATGCCTCAAATTTTGCTTACAACCTTACCACATTTCCTATCATCTCAAGTCGAAATTCTTGTTCACGCGTGTTAATTTAAATAAGTTGTTGTTGCTCTTATGCCACCTAATCGACAGTAACATCAGATCAAGGTCCAAGAAATTAATCGCGGCTAGGGCTAGATTTTTACGCGCCTGTTGTTAGCTTTAAATTTGAGCACAATGCAGGTGTTGGTACCCATAGCAATAAGTAATCTAGCTAAATGAAAAATAGAAAGTAATTCAAATTTCAGTTAAAGGAAAAATTAAATTTACCTTATGATGTTGAATATCAAAGCAAAATATATTACGCGTTTTGCTCTGATGTAATTTCTTAAAGATTATAAAAAGCGAAATATCTGTAAGATACTCATAATGAATTGGCTGTATGTCTTAAATCATTAACGATTTTTTTATTAATTAAGGGGGCATAGTACGATTTTCACAAAAATTTTTTGATTTAATGATTTTTATAGTTTTTTGTTTGCCTCCTATGTGTACGTATGATGTAAGACAGATTTTGTGCTCAAAATTTCAAAAAAGCTAATCATTTAATCTTTTAAGGGAAACACTTGAATTTATGAAGTGATTCTTACAAAGATTAACGTGCATATATGAAATTTGATTTACAAGTACACCAAACTATGTATAACAAAACTTGATATGGGTTTTGCGCTAACATGATTGGTATTTGTACAATACTTCTTTTTATGAATCTATATTGAAAATTCCTTAAAAAATGTGTTAATTATAAATTAAATTATTTTTAAAAAAACTAGTATTGCTTTGATTGAAAAATACACAGCAACTTTTATTCCATGTACTATTAGCAACAAGTAAAAAAATTATAAAGTATTAGGCACAATAGAAAAAAACCCTTAGTATTTTAAATGAAGACAAACTAGTTGTTTTACCTTTCCGAGATTAGTCAGTTTAAAGTTTTGATTTGCCATTGGGAGGTGAATAAAATCAAACGTAAAAGTTTTCTCACCTCTGCGTTTTTTGCATTTAGAGCTTTCAAATTTTGTAAATTTGTAGAAAAGTACATAAAAAATAATCTATCTTAAGAAAATTAGATTTGATTTTTTGACCGATTTTTGTCAATTGAATCGTATAAGGTCCCATTAATGTGATTTTTCATTTTAATTAATTTATAAAAAATATAATCAAACCCACAATTTGTATCTGAGAGTATAAGTTCCTTGATTCAAATGATTAACTAAAATCGTTCATTTTTAATAACACGCAAAAGTATCATAAACTATGGTTATAAAAATTTCGCATTGAAAACTCACGTCACTTTAAAAATAATATCTTTAAATTATCTTAATGCTCTCTAATTTGACAAACACTCTCTGAGCTGGACTTTCGAAATTGAAATCATTTTACGGTTCTATAAATCATATTAATGAGTTTATTAATCCATTTATTGATTATTTCTGTTCAAATAATGTCTTTTATCATTCTTAAAAATACTGGAAATTCAAGCTAAATGCTGTTTTTTAAATCCTTTATTTAGAATTTATAAACCATATTTTTCTCACTCAAGTTAAAATATATTATGAAATAAATATTACAGTCAATTATATGTGTTAACAGAATTTTAAACAGTTCATATGTTTCAAAAAATTCCTTTTTTTTGTAAAAAAGTGTACATTTCTATTTTAACATATTTTTTATTAAATTGTAATATCATAATAGTAATATCAATCTTAAGAATATTCTCAGATCTCCAAGAAGAATTACTCAAATATATATGTAAGAAATACAGTTAAAATTTTATGTTATAAAATTTGAATTTCACGTTTTTTTTATTTTTAATATTCAAATTCTGGAATATGATTTCTTTTCTTTTTCTATAATTCTTCTCGCTTCGAAAGGTTTCCTTAAATTTCAATAAAATTACCTTCACCTACCAGAAATCTATTACATTTTCCATTCTTGGATATTTCTTAATCTACAAAGAAAAAGTATTATGACTAATCGAATTTGTGGGAAAAAATGATGTTTTTTTGTATTTAATGCCAAGAAAAAAATATTTATAAAAATCAAAATATTAAAAGAGCCCACACTTACATGTTACAAGGGGAAAACATTGTTAGTTGAATAGTTAACTCATTATGTACGAATATTTTTTAACTTTCTCGATACAACAAGAAAGAGTTAATTATTTTTCACAAATCTAAAATTCAACGACAACAAGATTGGTACTTATAATTAAATCATATCTTTCTAAGTAGCAAATTAAAGTGCAGTAATATCCCGAACTTACGTGATCGGTGGGATTGAGTGATTACCACATAAATTGAGTTCACGTAAGTCGGGTATAGTTTTGTATATAAATGCGTATAGATTATTTTTAGCTTGAGCCGGAGACGAAAGAAAATAATAATTTAGAAAAAAAAATGTTGTATAAAATCTTAGATAACACAAATACAAAATCTCAAAACGAAGTTATTTTGATGCGGAATTTCACAAAATCTCACAAAACAGTGTACCGGCTCAAAGATTATTTTTTTCTCCCGCAAAAAAATTCTTGTTAGCATGCTAATAATTTTTTTTAAATTCCTTCTATTGTTGAAATTTTCCCCCTCTTCGTTGGAGTATGTATTTTGTAAAATTTGTAGCCCTTTTTCAATTAAATGGAGGTCTTTTGTAAAATTCCCAATGCTCATCTCATCTTCTGATTGAAGTGGGATTAAAGACTCAAGTTCTTCAATGCCTTGGTCTTGCCCATACATTTCTATGAACTCATCAATTGTCAGCTTATTATTTTGGGAATCCGGCAGTTCTTGAACATCCTCTCTATTTATTTCTAAATTTATTTGCCTGGTAAGATCAACACATTCTTCAATCTTATTACCAATTTCATCAGGCTTTGGTACTGATTTCTCCTGAGTTCCAGTGATGAAACGAAAAGAAGAAAAGAAGAAGAAAGAAGGAAAAGACGAATCAGAGCGATATGTGAAAATCGCGTAACTCTGGGTTCGCGTCACTGGAGGTATTACTGTACAACACTGCTTCTCAAACTTTCAATGCTTGTGATCCAATTTTCAATCATAATTTTCATGGTGCCCCTCTCCATAAAATATTAATGTATTGAATGCAATAAAAATATACCTTGACGCTAAGGCTACAATATGACTTTAATTTAAACCATGCAAACTATCAAAATAAGTATTAAATTTTGTACATGATAAGCCCATGAGAGGCACTAGTAATTATTAAACTTGTTTTTAATTTAATATTGATAAATTAAATATCAAAAACATTGTAAAGTACTGATACATTTATAAGTATATTATTTCAGTTTATGTGAACATAATTTTTATTATATTAGAATATATTTTGTTTGGCTTCCTTTCAGTAAATTAACAGTTTTAAATATCTTTTATTTTCGATTCTTCAATAAGCCCGCCCCCCCTTTACAGGAATATAACATCCCCCCTAGGGAAGCGCGTCCCACAGTTTGAGAAACGCTGCTGTTCAGACTAGGAGTTTAGAGATTTAAAAAAACACGTATGCTTCTTTAAAACGTATGAAACAGATGCAACATCCGAATCTTAAAAGATATAGTAATTGTAATTGAATAAGTTAATTGTTATTTTATACCTAAATGATGTATTCTTAATTAAGTTCATACAAAATTTCAAAACATAGTTGACAGGAATTCACTTAATTAAAAATTAGTTAGGTTCCTCACATGAATTTTTCTTTTTAACTTTTAGTCTAAATGTACCACTATGCATAACATATGAAAAAATGTTTAAGAAATAAGTTCATAATTATCTGCTTAAACAACTCACAGAAAGAAGAACAAGAGCTCTCTGGGAGAAATGGATTAAAGCTGTAATCATTTTGAAAATGTAACGCAAGTCACATAGGATTTAACAATTATCAACTGAGATTAATGATAAGCTTTATTATTTTTATTTTGAACAAAATTTAATGTTAAACATAGATGAGATTTTAAAAATGAAATCTAATAAACTTTAATCTTCTTTTTTTAGATTTCTACAAAAGTAAAATCTTTATGATAAAAGATTTTTTCGATCTACATTTATGTGTTTCCCATTATACAGTGCATTTTACTGTAAACATTATAAAAACTATTACTGTATAAACTATCAAACTGTAACATATTGGCTAGAAAAAATTATATTGTGTATTTCTAATATGTATATAATATTATAATATCATAAAAAATCTGCTAAAACATTGAAAATAAAATTCCTAAATTATAGTATTATTGCGAATATTTATTAAAATTTTCTTACATGCATATATTTCCAAGGAAACTTTTGTTATTTTAAAGGGAGAGATTTTTATAAATTATGCCAATACAATATATTTGAATGAAAGATAATCGAGAGATTTAAAACAAGTTTTGTAAAGTAACTTATTAGAAAGTATATTAATTCCTTAACATATTCCAATCCTGAGATTGATAATTTTAAAAATTGGAAATCGAACAATATGATTAAAATCATTATTCAGCAGAAAGCAATTACATTATTAATAACAGATGAAAATAGAAATCTATTATTTCAAACATTTAATGTTTGTCTATACCTTCTTACAATTATTACGAAACTACCACCACTTAAACCGTTAATTTAATGTGTTTCATTTAGTATCAACTTCGCTAAAACCATTATCAATATAAATTCCAATGACAGAGAGAATATTAATAGGAGAAAATACTTGAATTGAGGCAAATATTTTTATCTCGCAGACGCTGAAGCTAACGATTATTGGAAAGAATCCACTTCATTTTGGATGCAATTGTTTGTCCAATCTTTACATATAGCTTCTGCAGCGAATCCTATTCGATTCTGAAATTCTTATTATATACATGCAAAGTTAAATAGAAGAAATGTAATAATAAATTAATGCCTCCCATTGTGTGTGAATTTATGGCCATGGTACAAAATTAATGATGACTTTGTTAATTAAAGGAATTATTGGTTTATATTTTTCAATGTTTTTTTTCCAGTAAATCTTCAAGCTTTGAGTATTTTTATGTTTAATTAATGAAATCAGTCTTTGTTGTCGTTTCTGTTCATATCTTAACAATCGATTTTGAACTGGAAGTAAAATTGCTTTTCATTTATTTTAGAATGAAAACTGAGAACGTAATTAGAAGAACATTTACTTCCTTACCTACCACCGGCATATATATCCGTCACACTAAACTGGTATACTGAGTGCCCCAGACGTTTATATACGTCTTTCCAAAATACAATTATTTTCTTCGTGCTATTATCGGTAAAACTATACTGAATGCTGTGGAATGTAATACAATGACGTAGTAGTGTGTTTGTGAAGGATTTACTTATTTAAGAGAAACATTTGTGCTTATCTGTGCCTCCCCCCCCCCAAATGCAACGCATGCGCGTGCGTATGTAAGAAAACTGTGTCACTAGGGAGCGAATCGTGTAGATTTTAATCAGCGATAAGGGTTAACCCCTTTAGAAAATGGTTTAGACTTGAACTTTGAATTTATGATAAAATTTTCCACTAGTTTAAATTAGAAGTAGCAGCTTCTGATTATTGTATGGCGTTATGTGAGCAAAGGTACAAAAAATTAGCAGAGATTTAATTTAATTAGTTTCGATGAAAAGCTATTCGTGAACATTGATAACGGATATTCTAGTTTAGAAATTCTGTCAAATAATGAGAAAAAAGGTTTTATTTGGCATATATTTCTTCTAACTATGGCTGCATTATCCGCGTGAATAGGAAAAGGGAATTTGAAATGAAAATCACATTATGGATACTATACTGCTCTAATTAGCTTGTAATATCCGTGCATTGAAAATATAACACATGTACTGATAAAATGCATTTAAAGTAATATAAAATAAACGTAAATTATATAGTATCTTTAATCAATAATTCTCTCAGAATGTTAAAACATTCGCATGTAATAATTTCTATAAAATCATTAGCTCATTAATAAAGATACTCCTTCAAAATTAAATATGCTTGAAGCAGTTTTCAGATAAGTAACGAGAACGTATGAATTCAAAATAAAATGATTTTTACATATGTTTGTAATTAATATTGCATTAATTAAAAATTAATTATATTCTCAATAGTACTTAAACTAATGCAAAAAAACCAACTACTTTAATAACCTAGTATTTTGTGTTTGAAAATTCTGTTTTGTTTTTATGGAATGATTTTCATCAGGATATTAAACAATGGCGATGCGCACAGGAGCAAAATACCAGACTTAAATAACAAAAATAATTATCGTAATTATTAAATTTTTACTTACTTAAAAGTTAAGTGGTTACTTGTTTATTTATTAGCTATACATCGACCCAAAAAAATTATAAATGCTAAAATTCATACATTATGCATTTTAAGCAAGCCAACGTAACAAGAAAGAAAGACAAGAAAAAAATATAATATAAGCAAATAATAATAGCAAGAAATAAAATAATATTTCATAATAACAATAAATAAATAATTACATAATTCAAGAAACATAATAATAATAAAGCACAGATAATTAACAAATAATTCATAATAATTATATATATATATACATATAATTTCTTCAGGACATTAAAAACCTTTTTCAGTATTTGTTCTTAACATTAAATCCAAATTATTCTAAAACGCTAAGGAACGAATTTTGTATAAAAAATTACTGTAAAAATTATTAATTCGTGTGCTAGAGTTATTTGTTGCCATACATTAATTTGGACTAAATTACGTTTTTCAGAATATAAGAATCTGTAATCTTATGATATATACGTTTATTTCTTTATTAGCAGAATAACATCGCCCTACTATTCATGATTTAAGTATTAGGATTTTGAAAATTATTGCTTAAATAAATATTGTATTCAAACGCATTTAATATGTTTGCTTTGTAACTAAAAACTAATCATTTGTATTTAGTTTTATTTTATTTAAGGAAAGTTAGTACCCCTATACCGGCATTGTTAGATTGAGCTTTTTTATGTATTTTTTCCTCAAAAACTGTTAAACATAAAGACTTCAAATATTGTCTGTCTATTAATTAGATTTATATTGAATATATTATGTATATTCAGTATAATATACTTTTATATTTACTACTGAAGTGAGATTTTTAAAATATATATAATTTAGTTTTTTTTTTTTCAAAATATCTTTTCACGTAGAATCACTATGAATTTTGTGAAAATTGTTTTTTTTTGTCGCTATATCTGGTCTCTAGTCAAATATTTTGGAAAAATTTCAAAAGGCCTACTTCAGTATATATAGTTACATATCAATAACATGGGTGGGGGAGGGATACATTCATTCAGTCGATTCTAATGAAAATGTACACGCAGTATTAAAAACATCATTTTGAGAAAAGGGCATTTTGAATGTTTTGTCACTTCATCACAAAAATTATGAATTACAATATGTATTTGTCCCTTTTTATCAAATATTAGCTTCTTTTCAATTTGTTTTGTTTCCTATTTTACATAAATTGCCCAGAAAATACATACATATTATTTTTCAGTTTTTGTCTAACGAGCTTATATATATATAATATATATATATATATATATATATATTCAAAGTTGCCTAGACTATAACTATCCAGCTAATTTTATTTATAAATATATGTCATCAAAGTTATAGCTATTTAATTATTTTTATTTTAAGTATTCATTTCTATTTATTTTATAGTATATAATTTTATTGTTATATTTCTTAATATATTTAGTCTATAGTATATAATATTCTTGATATATGCTTATATCAAGTTTAGTTACTATAAATATACATAGATGGCGCCTTTATTCTTAGTATAGCTGTGTTTTTTTGATGCAGTGAGTCAGTACATTGTGGAATCTGTATACATCGGGTAAGATTAGAGTTTCTTTGCTCATTTACATTATTGTTAATTATGGTTATATTCATTATTAACCTCTCTTGAAAATATTTTTGTTTATACATATTTATATTTGTCTATTTCTTCCGGATTCCTATGGTAATTTAATATTGCAATTTCTATTCTATTGCTGTTATATTCACCCACGTGGTTTAGCTTTTGCCTTAGTTTATACGGGAAACTATTATGTAGAAACATTTCTGCTGCAGGAGAAGGTTGAGATCTCAAAAACAATGTTTAATCCTGTTTCACTGTCCTAAACCAGTGACAGCTTGAGAAATCATAATAGTTTCCCGCTAGATACATTTTTTTGTTTGTCATGTTCATGTTCTTGTTCTTCGTCTGATCTTAGATGCTTGGATTTATTAGTCTTTTTTGAATTATATTTACTGCTATATATTATATATATATATATATATATATATATATATATGTAGCATTTAAATAACTTTCTTAAATTTCTGTATCAATCTTCTATATCATCTGTATCGGTCAAGTGGCATCAGCAACAATGCAGAACATATGCCATATATTGTATATAAAAGAAGAAAAAAAGGAGTAATAAGAGGATTGTAATGCCTTAATCCATACCGAGTTAATGTCTCGTAGTTTTATCTTGATCATTCTTAAGAATACTACCATTTGGTTAGAAATGCTATTTATGAAATTTCCAGTATCCACTTGCAATCACAGTATACAAGCATAGGCATTAGAATTCAACCCTAAGAAACAGTTCATGCGCTTTCTTTTCCTTTTTCCCTTTTCTTCCTATTTTATTCTCTTTGATAGTTTTAAATTCAGCTAGCTGGTAATAAGTTGCTCAGCCTTTTGACCATCTTCTTTCAGTAGCACATTTGGAGATCTTCAAAATAAAACACAGTATTTTTTTGTAGGTGTGTATCTATTCTCGTTCTTACTTTTATGTAGATTATGCTGGCATTATTTTAGCCTATACTAGAGAGGTATGGTAGGAACTTTTGTTATGTTTATAATACGAATTACTTTATTTAACATCCTGGAGAATGGTAATAAGCAGCACGATAAAAGTAGAGTTGTTTCAGCAGTGAAACACATAAAACATCGCAGTATTAATATGTAATTAAAACAACATTAGAAAGAAATATGAAATTAAAGTACCAGAGAAAAAGAAAGGACTAACGAAGAGTTACGACGCGATGAGGGGAAAAACAAAAAAAACAAAAAAAACTAAAACAATAATAAAACTAATTCAAAGAATTATAAATTCACAAAAAAATAAATATTAAATGAAATGCAAAAGAATAAATACAGTGCAGAAAATAAAAATAATTACTAACACATCAAAAAAGTACGGATAAAAAACAAGCAGGTCAAAAAATTGTTTTCTCTCAATGTGAGAAACTCTATAGAAAAATTATACTGCAGAATACTTTAATTCAAAATATTGTAAAACAGTTTATCTCATTCTATTAAGCTCCTTTTCCTGCAATTTTTGTTCTTAAAAGAACGTGTTGTGGACAGCTACAAAAAATTTCAATTTCAGTGCTTCAGTAATTATTTAGGTTTTCCTTGTAAACTTTTTGTAACCTGTTTTACATACCAATCTGGCATCAAACATTAGAAATAATATTAAATACAAACAGTAAACTTAAACTCTAAAATTGGGTGATTCTAAGCAAGCATATACTCATTTCGTGTTCTTGACAAGAATTATAATTTATTTAAAAAATAATAATTAAACTCTTATGGAGACTGAGTGCCTCGATACATTTATTTAAAAGTTTAAGCTTGAAAATAAAGCATATGCATAATCAAATTTACACATAAAAATCAAAACCTATATTTCTGAAAAACTCTTATTGAAGCATGACTGAAAATGAATTCTTCAGTGAACAAATAAAATGAATTTTAATTAAATAGCATGTAAGAAGGCCTACAGTACATTTTTCTGTGTGAATATGAATACCTTTTCCTTTAATTTACATTTACTTTCATCACGCTGCTTGTAAAGTTTCTAAGGTATTATTAATTATTTCACACAAATAAAAAAAATGTGTTGAAATATATTTTCAGCGCTGATTAAAATGAAATATTCCTAATATTTAAATGAGGATTGCCTTCGATCGCCCCTTTGGAAAAGCAATATTAATTCAACAAATAGAAAAAAGACTTATTCACATATTTTTGTTCTTTATAAATACTAATTGTTATTTGATTACTGGTTTCTTTAAGTAAACGTTGAATTAATACTAGTAAACATATTCAAGAAAAGCATTGCTTACTTCAGAAAATAAATCTTCATGAAATGGTTCCTCATTTTGATTCTTGGAAAATGAAATATATAAAATTTTTAAATTCCTGTTAATATGTGTAGTAAGCAAATTTAGTAATTCAATTTAAATAAATTCTTTTAAATTTCTTATTTGATATAAGGATTAAAATTGTTTCGGGAGGAATGAGAGGCTTATTGACGATGGACCTCGTAATTTTTAAACTTGATTAAGGGACGAGGACGACATCTGAGCTGCATCCCATCTACGAACTACCACACTACACCAACTTGAGGACTTTGACCTCAACAAATTTAATGTGCATCAGTCCCCTGGACACGGAAGGTCTGAGTGAAATGCTTTGGGGTACTTAGCCGTTAAAAGGTAGATTTTTTCGCTGTCCATTTTTTCCGACATCCAAATCACTATTTTCTGTTTAATTGTGTAATTACAGTAATGGGCAAATAAATTAGCGCTCCAAGAAGGAGTCGTCAAACTGAAATGAAATTTTACATACATGTTGACTACTTTGATATAAGTAAATAATTAGAAAATCAAAGATAAAGGATCATTCATTTCAGAGCAAAAGGCAAAAGAACGGACGATTTAATACCCTGTTGCATCCTCTCTAACGCGAATGCACGATGCGATACGATCGATCATTCAGGCATACAAGTTCTGTATGATGTTTTGAGACATTTTGTTCCATATCTACTGTAACCTTGCCTCTAGTTCGTTCAAACTCGTGGGATGCCCAACTTGTCGTCCTAAATGATCCCAGATATGCTCTATTGGAGACAAATTTGGGGATTGGGCAGGTCAAAGAAGGGTAGCAACAGTGCGGAAACAGTCTTGGGACACCCTTGTCGTGTGAGGCCGAGCATTGTCTTGTTAAAAAATGGCTCCTGGGAGCCATTGCATGAGTGGCAACCCATGTGGTTGCAGGATGTCATGGACATACCGCTGGGCTATCATGGTGCCACGGATCAATACTAGGGGTGACTGTGTTTTGTAGGCAATGGCACCCCATACCATCACACCAGTTGTGGGAGTAGTGTGTCGGTGTAAAGCAAAGGCAAGATTGAGGTTTCACCATGGAGTCTCCACGCACGAAAACGATTGTCATGACTGCTGAGATTGAATCTGGATTCGTTGCTAAAAATGACCTGGTTCCATTCCACTGCAGTCCAGTTTCCTCGTGCTGGCACGACTCCAAACGGAGGTGTCAATGGGTGGGCGTCAAAGGCAGCACACGTAATGGACACCACGATCCCAAATGCCCTTCAGCCAGGCATCTTCTTAGGGTTCGAGAAGACACAGGGGCCCTTATTGAAGGAGCTACCTGTACCTGGATGGCAGCCAATGAGGCATTTGGCTGTACGCGTGCACTTCTTACTATGTGGCTATCTTCTCGACGACTGGTTTGTCGAAGGCGTACTGAGCCTGATCTTTGTGTAAATGACATCTCTCGGATCCACTGGTCACAACACCTCCTCTCAACACAATCAGAGCGGCCTAATTGACGAGCTACTCGCCTAGCTGACCACCCAGCATCCATCATACCGATGATTTTCCTTCTCTCTTATTGCAACAGCTGCTCATATTGTCTTCGAAAATGACCTAATGACATGTCTACCTCAGCACTTCCTTTGCAAACGATTCAGCACACACAAACAAGCTTTGGCTACCTATTTTATACTTCACGGAGATTGACGTTAAACTCCGTCTACCAGCTATACGTAATTCGCAATCACGCAGTATTTCTAATCATTTGCATATCTCCCCGACATGTAACTTCATGCCAAGTTTCGTTACGATCCCACAATTATTTCTTCATGCGCAATTTTTTTTTGTCCAAGAGTGTATTTACGGAATTCTTTATTCTTAAGGTAAAAAAAAAAAAAAAGGATATTTACAGAAGAAATGGTGAAAATCTAATAATTCAAAAAAATTAAAAATAAAACTAAGTAATATATATATATTATGCATAAATATAAACATAAGTACAAGAAAAAATTAATGCTGATCTGAAATTGTTAGGCTTTTAGGATTTTGAGTATATTTACCAGAAAAGAATTAAATAACCAAAAAACGACACTAACAGAATAAAACTGAAATATTTTACCCTCAACTGAGCTGTTTTTATGTAGTACATAAATTTTTACCTAAAACAAGAAAAATGAAAGAAACTTATTGAGCAAAGAAATTATTATTTTGATTAATAATTAGTAAATTCTTTTTTTAAATGATGAAGTTATTTTTTTAAAATTTTATTCTTCAAATTTATTTATGGAGTATAGAGTAGGTATATTAATCTTTATTTTAATGTTTTACAATCCTTTTTAAGATATAGCACTGTAGTAGTTAAGAATGATTTATTTATTATCATTATATGATGTTTTTTATTTTGCATGGATCCATAAGTATAAAACAGCATTCTGTTTTATTTTCTTCTCTATTTTTCTTAGGAAATTATTTAATTAAGATAATATCCTTATGTTGAACATTTTTTATTCTGTATATGAGCGTTTCTCAAACAGTGGGGCGTAAGTCCCCAAGGATACGTGACAATTCTATAAGGGGGTGCGAGTGTATCCAAAGCCGAAAAAAAACGATGATTAAAAAGTTATTAATGTATTGAAAGTAAACAAAAAAATACATTCTGACATAATAAAAAATAAAATACACATTTATACTGTTATAATACACTTATAAATGTATCAGTACTATACAATGTTTTTATATAATATAACAATACCAAGTTAAGAACAAGTTTAATAATAACAACTGACCCCATGGGATTGTTATACGTAAAATTATATACACAAATTAACACTCATCTTGATAATTAAGTACGGTTTATAATTAATATCTTAATTGCCGACTAAATGTTACGCAATTCGCTCCCCAACGCCCACCGTTTTCCACGTAGGCGTGCGTATGTGATGTACTGCAGAAGGGGGAGGAAGGCATAAATAAGCAAATAATCTGAAATAAGTAAATCCTTATCAAGTATATATTGTTTAAGGTCCTTATATTGAATTCCAAAGCCTTCGGAATAATTTTATGGATAACAGTGCACAGAAAAGATCTCACTTTAAAAAAAGGTATGTATACATCCGAGAGAATTAACACTTTTGTTGAGTGATACGCTTATATACTGCGGTAGCGTTTAAGAGGTTAAAGTCCTATTGTAGCTTTATCGTCAATTTATAGTACTATTGAATTCAGTACATTGTTATTGTATGAGGGGGAGCTATTGGTCACAAATATTGCAAATCTGAGAACCACTGTACTGTACATCCTGATATATGATACAAAAAATATGTTTCACATTGATAGAGAAATGACTTTAAGAATATATTGATGGATAAAACGAAACAGAAGCTTAAATCATACTTAGGAAACAATTTTTTTGTCATAAAATGGTCGATTATGAATACGTATAAAAAACATCTGTCTAAATGTCGAAAAATCTATTTTTTTCTAAGTTTTTATAATTCCTTAAATCGAAGGTAAAGCAGCATTTTCTTTTATAAAAAAGTGATTTAAATTCTTTATAAACATTTCCAAAAGCGTAATGGTAGAATTTTCTTGGTGAAACAGGTAAGGGAAAAAAATTGTAACACGTAAATGACGCTTTTTTATTCAATGAAAAAAGTTCGAAAATTAGATTTAGTTTTCTTATGTATAAAAACAAATTACTTTTTTTTCTACAAATATTATACTCTGCAATCTGCGTAACTCCCCCTTAATATTTACAAAACAATTATTCCACATTTAATCAAAACGCAATCTGACTCAAATGGATAATTCTACCAGAAAACCAGAAATCATTGAATTAAGTCATATTTCTCACCTAAGATGTCATATTTAACTGCTCATACGTGGAAACCGCAAATCCTTTTACTATTGATAAATTCCACCTTTTACGGCATTCATCAAATTCGTTTGGGGAAAGAATGTTAATATTCATTTCGGAGATAAACGGTTACTGTCTCCACAGTCGTATTTTCCAACACATCCTCCGTTTAAACCTTTCTGCGAAAAGCTGCGAACACACCCAAATAAACAAAAGAACTGAATCGCGGGCATCACATTCTGGATCTAATTACCAGGAATTGTGAATTACAGTTGAACTTTGTACAGCAGGGCTTCCCATTTTGCGAAAGATTTTATTCCCAACTTCCGCGGAGCTCCGTTCCGTATTCCCGCTCAGAATATTAAGAGTAATTAATGCACAAGAGAGTAAAGCTCATTAGCATGACATGTCCGTTCATATCGTTAATCACAGTATTCATAATATTCCGAGTTTCTCTCGTAGCTCATGTGCCTTCACAGAAGATAATTCGTTAATGTTAGGAAGAACGCTTTTCGTTTGCTCCCATGCAAAATGCCGAGGTTTCGCTTCCTGCTGCGTCTGATAGGTTGATTTCTACACCTCTTATAAATGTAACTGCCTGCAACACCTATGTGTGTCATTGCAATTAAAAGTTGCTATATTAAATATTTAACGGAGAAAGTACGTTATTGCAGCACTAAAGTGGGATATTGATCTTGATGAGCTTTCAAATATTTAAAATGATTCAAAATCTGATTATTTCACGTTTATTTAAGACGATTCAAGGTTAAACAATTTTCTTTTATTTTATTGCCTCATTTTCTAGGTGGTAACAGCTCATTGGAAAACATAACTCAATAAAAGTCCACATATGTATCACATAATATTTTGAATTACATACAAATATTATTGTACCCAATGTACTTTCCTTAGTAAAATTTCTTTTTCTAGTAATGTTATGCAAAAATGTTTCTAGGATTGAGATTCATTTATAATAAACTAGAGCTTTAAAAACTAAGAGAAAGAGAGAGAGAGAAACGCCCTTTTATAAAATTAATTGAACTATATATATATATATATATATAAATATAAGTTGTAACTTAATCTTTTAGTCGCCAAATCTGGAAATTGAATCTGAAATTAGTCGCCAGTTGCGGGAAAGGGACTTGAAATGGGAAGTCGTTGATCCTGATCAGGACAATGGAACAAAATTATAAATTATTGTATTGTCATCGGTCCTGGATGAGTGAGCAAAATTTCGAATTAATATGACCTTTTAAAGTGGGTAAAAACTGAGTTCTAAGATTCATACAAGTGAAGCTTATAAAAAGGTGTTAAAAAGAAAACTGACACCCATTCGGAATAGTGGTTAGCGACGCTGACTGCTTTGCCCTGAGGCCTGGATCCGAATCGCGGAGAAGGCATAGATGTTTGTAAATATACGGTTTTTTTTTAAAAAATGCAACACCGTGAAAGATTTATCAGAATTAAATTAAATTTAATGCACAAACGACTTGTATTAGCAGAAATAAATGACGAAATTTTCAAAGAAAAATAAAACAGTATTAATTGTCCGAAATCAGTTTTTGGCGTAGTCACTACACACTGCAGTACATGCTGCTATATGACGTGGCATAGAGTCAAACAAATTTTAAATGTCTGATCGTGGAAAAGAATTCCATATTGCTTTTATGCGCAGCAAAATTTCGTTTTTTTGAAACTGCAAGACGCGAATCACGAGCGAGACGCCGACCAACCAAATCCCCCACGGGTTCAATAAGTGACATATCCGGCAAAGAAGCAAGTCAGGGAAGAAGTTGCATGTGTTGGGCTGAACAAAAGTCTCGAACAGTCTTTGCAACATTTGGGTGTGCATTTTCCTGGTGAAAGATAGCTCCAGGAATGACTTGAAGGAAGGGAACGACTTCGTTCTGGCTCTGTGCTGATGAGCTCATTGCAGACGCAGCCGTCAATGGTTTGCCGTGAGGGGTATCCTATATAAAGGCATCCTTGCACGCTATCCACGGTTCAGCAGACGTCGACTCGTTGACGAATTGAAGAAGCTGATATTCATACACCTGTAGTAGTATATGAACGTGCTGCCAACTGCCTGGAGGAAGCTGTACGGTCATTCACCGCCATGCGAAGCAGGTGTCGATCGTCGCCCGCTCACGTCACCTTCCGTAGTCCACTGGCAGTTTTTTGATTTGTTCGGTGCTCGTCTGTGCCCTGCTTCCGAATTCGCATCACTGTGGGACTGTTCCGCTGCACACGAACTCCTATTTCACGATAGAAAAATCCTTCTTCTCAAAGGCCGATAATCCTCCCCCGTTCAAAGTGCGTACATTTTTGCAATTTCTCCTTATTTCATAGTGGAGGCATACTTAGGTGTCACTAAACGTTCGCCATTAACAATTGATCATTAACTATTTTCATCGTCCCGATATAGCCCTCTATTTATACGTTTTCAGCATTAATTCAGAGGGCGCTGCGCACGCCACGCATGCACGGTGTCTCTAAAACTTTACTATTTTATATAACATCCTATAATTGATATTTGCTGCAAAGTTCATAAAATTCTGATGATTCCTTCATGGTGTTGCAATTTTTTACAAACTGCAGTGTATATAGTGCCTTCGCGGCATGATGGGTACTCTAAATAGCCGCCGGGCCACAAGTCCTCTCGTAAGGTTGATAGAAGGGAAGAGAGGTGGGAAGCCCCTGACCACTCCCACTGTGTTCCCCCTCAAATTTGGGGTGGAACTGAGCCAAATCATACTGTCACCTTCTCGATGCTCAAAGCTACGAATAACGACAGACGTACAATCTAGCCCAATGACATGATGAATTCCTTGAGTCTCGATCTGACTACGTTAGAAAAGTGGCATTAGCAACAACAACAACAAAAAAAGTAACTTATTTTTAGCTGTATACCTAAAATTAATTTGATTTTGAAGAATATTTTTTCATGAGAAATATATTTCCCATTCTCTCTACTGGAAGCTATTAAATGGTAGGACATCTTCTGTTTTGCATTTATTTTTATATCATGTTATGAGATATTTGTAAAATATAATATGAAAAAATGAATTCTCTAAAGAAGGAATTATAAATTATACATACTTTATATTTAAAAAAAAATAATTTATACAAGCAGAAACAAAGATCAACACATAATGGAGCTATATAAGCTATACAAATATATATTTCTCATGAGCTTTTTTAGTGGACAATGTCTACATATTTTTTATGCAATCGGCAGGTAGTCCAAAAAAATAGTCATTTATGTGTCATCTGGAACAATTTACTTGCTGCCCAAGAAACTTGCAGGCTGTATTTTGCAATTACAACTTGAAAATCCCGAAATTAGTTGTCGGGCTATTCGCAATGCTAGTAGTGCAAATCATTGGTGGGAAATAGCTTCTCTGTTACATTTAAAAATTAATGAAGTATGTGGGAAGTATACTTTCCATGGTCTTATAAATGGTTGCCGATAAAATTGTACGGTACGTTTTTCTCAAGAAAGAGAAAACGCTAAGGAATTATAATAATAAATTTTTGAAGATATATTTTTTAAACATCTTTTTATAAGTTTCACTTGTACGTAACGGAATCTTCGAGCTCAATGTTTACCCAATTTGAAAGGTCATATTAATTCGAAATTTTGCTCATTAGTTTAAGACCGATGACAATAAAATAATTTAATAATTTTGTTCCAATGTTTTGATCAAGATAATCAGCATTAACGATTTCTCATTTTTAGATCCCATCGTGCATCTGGCGACTAAAATATTAAAATACAGCTTAATTCAATTAACTATAAAAGGGAGTTTTTTAAAAAAAATTTTAAAGTATAATTTATTATTTTTAAGATAAGTGTTCTTACTTCAATATTCTGCAAAATGATCGGATGGAATTATCAAAGGTTTTTCAAATTTCCAGTCCATTCTACACAAATGTCCATTCTATAAATAAGTTATCCATTCAAGATTTTTGAAGGTTGGCTCAAAATTCTCTTTGGAAAAATTCTCTAACTTCTCATTTGTTACATTACTATGTGTGTGTGTGTGGCTGAGTCTATTATGTGTGTGTAAATGTTTTTATTACATTTGTATATATATATATGATTAGTTCCTATTTTAACAATTAGCTTAGCAAGCATCATGGAATAAATTAAAATCTATTTTCACTAGTTTTAAAAATAAATATCCAAAACTCAAGAACACACATCTTCATTAAACCCTTATTTTTTTATGAAAATTGAAAATAAATTAGAATTTTTTGAAATTAACTTTGTATACCTCAAAAATTTGTATCATTTTTCACTTAAGATGATAGAGTAGATTGCGATCAAGTGAAAAGTATTTTTCAGTAAATGAGCTAAATCTTGTATTCAGTTCAGTTTCCGTTAAAGAATTTTTCCCTTGTGATTTGCAAAAAAAAAGGAAGAAAAAAAATTGAAAGGAAAAAGGCACGTGTGGGTAATGACATTTGCACATGTGAAGAAAATTCCTGTGACACAAGTAAAAAAAGAGGCACTATTTAATGCATCAGCATGTAAATTAGCTTCCTGAAGCTAGTAGAAATTTTCCTTAATGCCGTTAATGAAAGATTGGGCAAACGAGAATTGAGAGACTGTTAAGCAAACGCAGGAAATTTATTTTGCATTGCAAATGCGCGTCTTCCGACTTCGAATTCTCATGTCACCTTCATTTTGAGAAATAAATCGAAGCTCATTTTTTATGTTGTTGTGTACTTCTTTATTAAAATCGGAAAACTCGTGAAGATATTTATAAACAAGTAATTTTAAATTACTGTCTAATGATGAAAAGCAAATAAAATTAAGAATATACAATCAGCTGAGAGTTTGCAATTGGCAGCCATTTTGAATTTTTGAACGTAATGTCATTCCTATGGAATATTTACCTGTTTCCTGTATTCTATTTTTTCAATGCATTCAATGCATTTGAAATCGTAAAAAAGGATGAAAGTTTCTGAGGAATTTCAAAATAAACAAATAAATAAATTTAAAAAAAAAAACCTTTAAACTTTGGGAAAAGTTTTACTTTTTATCATTTGTTTGTGATTTTCACTTATTTTTATAAAATTTGAATACATTTTCAAAATTCAGCACACAAAAAATCAATTTTGCAGAAACTTTTGAGGGTTTGTGGTTGGGATAGGCATTCTACACTCAAAAAAATGTAAAATCCTAGGTGAGGGGTCAACAAACCACAGCTCGCAAGTCACCTGTAGCTGGCGTTTGCGGCTGTCCTGCCTTTTATCTCTTTGCATTATAAAAAAAAAACTATGCGTGTCGGCTGTGACGCACGACTGCAGTTTACTCTTTCAGTGATGTTGTCTTTGATTATATAGTAGGCAAATAGGATAAATAAACGCATCTCTCATAATTCTGAAAGCATGCATGTATTTTCTTCCTTCTATTCCCTTTTTTCATATTGATTCAGTAATATGTATATATATGTAATAATCCCCATTAATTATATATATTCTTAATAACTTTTAATTACCTTTGGTCCATCCCTTTAGGACCAACGTTTTAGTAATAAGTTAATCCGCCGCCTAACGAGAGTATTTTAAACTACATCCATCCACCCACACAGATCACGTGATTTAAGCTGCCTATATATACCGAGACTCCTGGAGACCGCGCCCTCTTTCGCTTCTGTTTTGTGTTTCAACATGTAGTCGGCTGCATTGTGTTTGTGTGTGCTTCTATTGTGACGTCCCTGTAATATTTTATGTGCTTAAGATGTGGAATAAATAGTTTTAATTAATCACCGGAATGCCTCGTCAATATCATCCAAAGAAACCATCAACAATAGAGATCATATTATTAAAGAAATCATGTCAACGGCCAACGTCGATTACATATATATATATATATATATATATATATATATATATATATATAATATAAAACAATTATATTTCTTATATGTTACTCATAGTTTATGAGTTAATTGTTGAGAAGGTTGATTTGCTTCACTATTAATATCACTTTGAGTATTAATTACATTAATACTCTTGCCATTATTAATTACTTTGACAAGAGGCTTGTGGTAAGTAAAGTATGATACTTGAGCGTCTGTAGGTACGTGATTTGGTTACGGGAAACGTGATCATTGGTTGTACCATACCTAGTCGCTCCAGTACTCTAAAAGAAACAAAATCCATAATGAGCTCTGATTTGAAAAATTGTACTAATCTCAATCCTTCACCATTATCGAAATCAGTATTGAAATTGCAGCCAAGTATGAGTGGAATAAGGTTGCCGAAGTTGTCTTTCCCTCTTTACTCTCTTAACTGCTGAATTCTGTATTAGGATTACCCCAATTAACCATTACTGGCATTTTGAAATTTCGAAGGTTTTTTGTTGCACTTCTTTAGCCTCCCGAAACGAAAATGTACCTTTTTTTTTAAAAAATAATTTTTATATAAGCCCTTTATTCTTATAACCAAAATATTTCAATGCAAATTGTTTTTTTGTGTTCCTTCCATTTTGTTTCTAAGCGCTTTCCACATGAATAGTGTTAAAAATATATAAAAATTAATTTATGAAATTACCGAATAAAATATCAAATAACTTAAAACTGATAAATATTAATGGAACTTATTAAATTAAATATAAGGCTAAATTTCAAAATAAAGAATAATTATTTTTGCTTTGAATAACAGTTTTAAATCGATCAGTTTTTCTTTAAAATTTATGCTTATTGAACGGAATATATATTTCAATTAAATTTTTCACATTATGTCAGTAGCGTAATTTTTAATGTACCTCGAAATAGTTTTTGTGTTAACTAAAAGTTTTACGAAGAATAATAAATTTTATTATTGATAAATTTTAAAATGTGTGTATGTGTATTTCAAAATTCATAACTCTATTATATATGCTTTATTACATATTAAAATAACATTCAAAATGACATTTTCATGTGTTGTAAATAATTATTCATATTATTATAAACTTATTCAAAATAATGCAAATGGAGTAAAAGCGATTAAGATTTTAACAAATATTACAGAAAATTTTGTTTTATTCATAGATGTAGTAAATGAACTTATAGAATTAAAGAAATGTACTTATAATGAAGGGAAAATAAATTTTTCACTTGTATTTTTTTTTTACTCACCAGATATGGTGCTTTTTATTTGTTATAGTCAACCTCATTTTCTTGTGTAACTTAGCAATGGATATGATTTTGACTGTCAATTTAAGATGGTACGGAGTATAAGTCACCACTTGCGAAAAAGTCGTTTGGCTCAAAATCGGTTTTCGACGCCAATGACGCCAGTAGACGAAACAAAAGTAAACGTAAATTGCGAATTTCTTAAAGTATTAATTTTCTGATGGTTAAATTTTTAAGTTCTACTTTCTAAATTTAACACATCGATAAAAAACAACGGCGATTTTTAAACAAAAAAAAACTTCGCAAATAAATTTTTGTATAAAAGGATATTAGCTGAAAAACACAAAAACATTTTTTTAAATCCGTAATTTTGAAGCAATATTTTCAGTCTTCAAACAGAACACGTATTATAACGTTTGACATACAGAAAAAAATTTGATGTGATTAATTTAAAAAATGACAAAGTTATTAAATGTTTAATTTGAATTTTGAAATTTTTTTGAAAAATTGCAGAAATTTTTTTTTAAACATTTTATATTTTAAATCACTGGTTTTTAAAGACTAAAGTATAGACTTTTTCAGTACAGAGAGTGCCAATTCATTACAATGATAAGAAATCCACTCAGGACGATTGAAAAATTCTTTTCATGAAAACGCATCAAAATTGACTCATTTTAGAAAAAAAAATCGTATAAAAAAAGAAAAATGTTGTTCTTTTGTAAGAAAATTATACTTTATCATGGCGAAATAAATGATCTTTGATTCTGTAATTATTATTATTTTTTTTTATTTGGGTAAGAAAAGAATGATTGCCACTTTAATTTAAAAAAACGATGGGAAAGTAGGAGCTCTTTCTTCTTTCTTCGGACAGGATTTGGCTCATGCGCAGATGCGACCGTAACGCTTTTTGTTAATGCTTTTATAAATATTACACTTCATAAAACTTCCATACCGGGGGCTTGTACGAATATGGATTCTTGAAGAATATACACTTCAATGATTTTCTATGAAAAATTGTCCTCCTTTCCCTTTTTCCATTATAATTATTTTTGGAAAAATTTACTTGTATTACATGTACATTACTTGTAAATTTACTTGCATGTAAATTTACTTGTATTGCATGTACATACTGATTTAAGATAGTTAATTTTTTTCCATGAGCAAAACTTGATGTGAGTCAGAGAAAATATTCATTAGTTCTTAAGCAATAAAACATCCAATTTATTGATGAAAATGCCACCATGATTCGACATTCCTCAAAGTCAACTTTTCTCAAACTGTGGGGCGCCCCCTAGGGGACGTGATAACCCTACAAGTGGGCAACCCTACAAGCATATTGAAAACCAAACACAAAATACTATTTAAAAAAATATTAATAAACTGAAAGTAAACATGTAAAATATATTCTGACATAATAAAAATAAAATACACATTTACACTGATAAATATATCAGCATCACGTAATATGTATTTCATAATTAGTTTAACAATACTAAGTTAAGAACAAGTGTAAAGATTACCAATGACCCCATAGGCTTGTCATGTATAAAATTAATACTTATCTTGATAATTTGTACGGTTTATAATGCCGATTAAAAATCACGCTATTAGCTCCCCAATTCCACCGTTTAGCACGTAGGCGAGCGTATGTGGTGCATTGGGGGCGGGATAGAAAAAGAATAAATAATCAAATCTTCTGAAATAAGTAAATCCTTCCAAACACTGTCAACATCCTTTTATTGCATTCCTAAGCCTTCGGAAAAATTTTATGGATAGCAGTGCACAGAAAAGATAGTACTTCGGAAAGACGTATATATACGTCCGGGGCACTGTCTGAACGAAATGTTTATATACGTTGGCGGCACATAAGAGATTCAAGTCGTACAGTAGGTTTGCTTCAGACTATAGTAGTATTGATTTCAAAGCACACACATTGTTATTGTATGGAGGAAGGGGTGCGATGAAAATTATGATTGAATATTGGATCGCAAATGGTTAAAGTTTGAGAAACGCTGCTCAAAGTTATTTCTAGAAACCAGTGGCGTACACATATCACTTTTATGGGAAAGGTTTAGTCTCAAGAGAAGAGAGAGAGAGAGAGAGAGAGAAACACCTGGACCAAAGTGCCAAGACGCAAACTTTGGATTAAAAATTAAAAATTTAGCTGTGACCCACCAGTTTCACTGGATCACATTCTGGGATGCATCGGACTTTCTGAGGAGGACTAAACATACAGTCCTCTTATTATTATAGATCTCTTGGCGGTAAACAACCTTACTAGATCTGATCTCACATATATCAGATCTTTTGAGGAAAAGAAACAACCATAAAGAAATCTGTTGGCCAATGAGAGGGGTTTCCTTGAATACATGGTCTGTATGAAAATTTACTAATTAACGTATATGAGTTTTTAAATATTTCTGAATGGAAAAGAGATACACTTAAGTCCTCCAACAGAAGCGGCTGAAACATATTTCATATTTTATGACATGCTTAATGGCCAATAAAAATATTTTTGCAAATGTTTTTACATGCGAAAAAAAAACGAGAGAATTTAATTTTAACTATTAAAGAAAACATGGAATTTTAGACTAAAGCATTAACGATATTACTGGTATTGAGATTTTTCCAGAGTGAGGAAACTTGATTTTCAGCGTAATGATAATTTGGCAACGGCTGTTCTTGAACTGATCCACAGAAATAAAATTTTATCGATAGTTATGAGTTTTTGAAGAAATTTAAAATGTTACTTTGTGTGAAACTTTATTTAAATATCATAAGAAAATATTAATTAAATTACTACAATCGTGATCACTACCGGATGCCCGCCCCCACCTTCAAGTGTGTCTGCGTATGAATAACTATTTGATACCTTAATCATAATATTTATCTTACATCTTGGTTCTTCTCTTTAGAAAGTTTATCCATCTGCCATCTAGTTTTAAGAAAAAAGACTTTTAGATGGATTATTATTAGATGATTGCATTTTAAAGACTATTTTGGGTTTTAACATAACGTTCAGCATTCACTATGACTGATAAATGAAGGATTTAAGAATATATTTTTAATTTAAATTTGATGTTTCGACACTTTGACTTTATGTAATGACTTTTTTTATGTAATGAGAATGTAAGAAGGATGTTTAAATTAAATACTACTAAAATTACATTCAAATACTCATTAAAGAAATAAGAAAATAATTTTAAAAAATTTTGTCACTAGTTCATGAATTTACATATAAATATTTTAATAATACGTGTAGTCGCCCATCCGGTATAGTGGTCTGTGAAGCTGTCTGCGGTGCCGTAGGGACTGGGTTCGAATCCCGGAGAAGGCATGGATGTTTGTGTTGTAATCCTTTCTCTTCTGACGGTGTTGTATGCCCTCGTGTTATACATTGCGTGACGCACGGGGCTTATAAATGTTAAAAAAATAATAATAAAACGTGAAAAGAGTGGTGTTTTTAAATTTTTTTTTGTTCCAAAATCTACACACAAGTATTGGTGTGTAGATTTTTGACAAAAAATAATTACTGCGATTTTTTACCATAAAATATAATGACTTCATTGGTATGATTTTCGTAGAATAATAGCTGACAGATATTGTCTGCTTTTGCGTTTATTTGATTTTTTTCCCTTTTCGTCGAATAAAATGATTCAATTCGAATAAAAAATGCTTTCTCTTTTTTCTGAGATAAAAGAAAATCATTGTATTTCCTGAAAAACTTTTTAGGAAGATATTGAGCAGGTATCTAGGGAGTTCTTTTTGACAAGTAGAAACAAGACAAGTACAATGTAAAGGTTCCTTGACAGTTCCGAAGAAAATAAACACATTTCGTATCATATATAGGCTTCATATCATGTAAGTTTAAAATAATAGATTTCGGAAAGGCATTCACTTTAGATAGGAATCTAAAAGTATTAAATTGTTTGAGTCGAAAAACAATATCAGCTATATAGAGACAAATGTAAATTCTTCAGAAGCACATGTAAGGAGATTTGGTAACTAGTTTCTCCTGCACTATTCAGTTTCCATCTATAAATGCAGTTTATAAAATTTGCATAAACTTTTCAAAAAGGAATATAATTTTGTGAATGTTTTATATTGATGAGTGAGAAATAAAAGTTTATTTTACGCAAAATCATTTTTCATTTATGTGAATGAGATTTTAATTAGATTGTGATGATTTTAATTATATTGTGATCCATGGTTTGTCTACGTTTTAAAAATGGTTTTAAATTATTTGGTGTGTGAATAAATCAGTAAAATTACAAAAACGTGAGTTTTGAGATGTAAGTGCATCTCTAATAAGCAGCCTTTTACTATTTACAAATACATGATTGATATTTTAAACCAAATGAATGAATGAGAAATTCTTAGAAAAAAATATAAAAATAACTTATCTCTAACAAATAAATTTGCATGCATTTGTTACATTTAAGTTTTTTTATTAGATATTTCCTTACATTGCTTAACTTTAATAATATTCAGTTTTTTCCGTTGGTTTCTTTGAAAGTAAGAAATAACGACAACAGAATCAACAAATCGTTATATTTCCATGAAATTTGAATTGCACTCTGTAATTGAAATAACAAAATCCAAGCATTAAATTAATTCAAAAAATATCTTCTATCAAAAAAACCACAACCAATGAATTTATTTTAATAACGTGGAGTATATTTGTGTTATGTATATGATTAAGAAAACAATAACTCAATATTAATTTTTAAAATTTGGAAATAGTTTGCATGAATTATATCTGATACTGTTGGATATGATGAAATAATTTCATATATGGTGTTTTATATACTAACCCTGGAGCAGTAGCGCACTCGATAGTAATGTTATTGGCCACGTGGGGTGAATGAGTCAACAAAATCCTTTTTTTTAAATTATTTTTATTGTATATAGTAAAAGAGTGATTCAAGTTAATTAATAGAGTATACTTTCTAACTTTTATGGAGGCTTTAATTTTTGTTTGATAATTTGAGAAAAAATCCAATCAAATTTAACTAAGATGTTTCAAATGTGCAGGATTTTAATGAATGACTCAAAGCACAGAAACTTTTCGCTAAACTTACAGGAATGATACTTGCAGACAATACTGTCATATTTTATTTAAGTTATTGTAGTTTTATTCTCCTTGATGATCAACACATAACATGTTGAACTTCTTCTTACTTGTGCCTTTGTGACATGGCACAATGTGTCTTGTGGTTCACTTGTGGTTTCATATCCTTTTTGATGGAGCTCTTAAGGTAGCATTTGAAAATCTTAATTTCAACTTAAACGTATCATGCGCGGCGGCGGCTCATCGCCTTTCTCAAATTTACTTTCGCTATCATGATTATTATCCATTATTTCATCAGGTTCTTCTCTTGTTTGATCAATCTCTTTTTCTGAAGTTTCAACTTCATCTACTAGAGATTGCAGAAGCCCCTTTCTTTTATATATTCTGTTCATTTATATTTATAAACCATCATAAATAGTAATGGCACAGCTAAAAAAACAATTCTCATTCACAGGAGAGAAATGTAGCCTGTTCATAGAAAATATTGTGGGACAAAAGTGGTCTCGAGGAACTCAATCACTCCAAACAACTTAAGATTGTAACAAACGTTTGCCACTCCCAAAAAAGAGTGATTGATGCGAAAAATACATTTTAGTTCTCTTGCAGACTGTTATAGAGGAGGATACTGACTGGTCATTGGTAAGAAATAAACAGTTTTCCCAGAATTAAAGATTCCGGAAGCCTGGGGTGACTGTGCCCCGCACTTCCACTCCATGGTTAAGATTTTTTTTTATATCAACATAATATGTACAATATTTCTTCAAATTATATTTTAAATATCCTCACTACAACTTTTACCGTAAATTATTTAATTTTTTGTCTTCTCGAAAAAGAAATTTAACTAATTAAAATAATTAAAACAATCAATGTGTTTTACATCTATTTTTTTAGTCACAGAAAAATAAATATTAAGAACAACTCGAGTTGTTAAATAATTTGATGATTCTACATAGATAATGAGATATATTCAAATGAAGTTTTGCTCTGCAATTGGATTTAAAACCTAATGACATCCTTATTCTCTTTCTCTCTCTCTCAGCCTAATAACAGATACTCACTTTACTTCAGTGGTCTTTATCTTTCTCATCATTCAAGGCTTGTAACAAGAGAATACATGTATAAATTTCGATACAAAAGTAATCTAATTAACCAAAACTAAATTTTTAGTCAACAAGATCCAAAACAATTACTAATCCCTTTCCACCTAATTTGATTGCATTTAACAATTTCACTGATTTAACATTCAGTCATCTAGATACACAGATTAAGTAATTTAACATCATTTTAAATTTGTTGTAATAGTTGAAATTTCTCTTGGGTATTTCCTGTAATTGGATACTCTCACCAAATTGATGATTTGTCATTTAAATCTAGCCATCTTGGAATTTTCCATTTTAGATCGTACTTATTGAAGTTTTAATTGGAAATTCTTAGTATGTTTTAATTTATATAGTTTATGTATTTTTTCTTCACATGTGTTAGAAATTGTTAAATGTATTAAAATCTGAAGGATAGTAACAATAATTTATTACTCAAATTTATCTTATAGGTCATAACCAAGGTGTTAATGGGGAATAATTTAATTAAATCCGCCTGTTTTTGTGGTACGTCTCATATAAATTACCTGCGCTTTCTTTTTATAAAAAAAAAGGCTTAAAAATATGAGAAAATGTTTATGTGTGTGTGTGTATGAATATTTTTATCTGTAATTTGTCAGTTTATTAAAGTTTTCAAATACTTAATATAATGCTTAGTTTGCTTCTAGTCAAACTGATGAAGTCTATAGTTTATTATTTAGTAAAACAACATAAATACCCCCCCCCCATATATTTTTTAAAGTTATAAAAGTACCCCATAGGCGAATGCGTAATACTAATATACTTGTTAATACTGTAAATTAAATACATTTTAATTTAAATTCACCTACGTAAATGCTCGCAGTGAAGGATTGTAAGGTACCGCAAAACTGCACTTATCTTCCAAAAAGAAGTTGCAACTAATTATATCACTTGCTCCAGGTGAACTTTTATTAATCACTTTCCAGTTTTTCCCGAACAGCGATCGGGCACTTGGACCGGTACTTCCCTGAAATGCCCGATTTTTTTTTTACTCTAATCCTCTGATTTGCCCGTATTTTTTTTAGTGTGCAGATTTTCTGCCAGATGTTTCTTGTTGTTGAGTAAAGTTAGGATTACAAAAAAAAATTGTCTAAACCGGTTTCAAGGTTTGTTTTTATTGCATTCTTTTAGACAAGGTAAGGCAGAAATTTTCTTCTTAATAAATCGGTGTACCATATACTACGAACACCTATTTCTTTTAAATTTGGAGCTTAAAATAGAAGAATATTGTCTAACAACAGATAATTATTACACTTCACTTGCAGATATGTTTCTGAATTTTCATACAGATATAAATGAAGCACTAAAACTTAATAGGAAAGACGTCCTAAAATAGTTACAGTAAAAAAACAAATTTAAAAGGAGAAATATGTGCATACCAAAGAGGAAAAGTATGCATCATCAAATGAATGGATAAAAAAGTCGTATCTCTGTTATCAACTATACAACCCTGTGACAATTTAAGTACTGTCTTACAAGGATTGGATCAGTTAGCTATGGAATACAATAATACGATGGGAGGTGTAGATAGAAGGAATCAGCATCTCACAAATAATCCAAAAATAAAAAAGAGGCAAGAAGTATTACAAAAGATATTCTTCCACCTTTTAGTGGAAGAATATCCACCTTTAGTGGAAGAATATCCACCTTTAGTGGAAGAATATCTGCTCTTCCACCTTTATTCCATCATCATGGAATGAATTCAATTTATATCAGAAACTGGGAGTAAAATTATCTCATTTGATTTTCAGGCTTGATATTATAGATCACCTTATTGATAGACAAGGAACAGTAAATGAGAGAAAAGGACGGCCAGGAATATTGCCCAATATCTTACGATTGACTGAAAAACATTTTTTAAAAGTGATTGCCCCCACTAATAAAAAATTGAGACTAACAAGGCAATGGTTTCTGTGTTGTTTGAAAAGAAACGATTTTGAAAAACGCGTGATAGAAGAAACACGATATCTTTGTCCCGATCTCCATGTTGGACTATGCTTGTCACCCTGATTTGAAATTTACCTCACAAAAACTGAATTTCGACAGAATAATAAACTGTAAGTACAATATTGTCTTTTTAGAATAATATTCATTTTTATTAAGTGTTCCAGTTCAGAAAATTTCTTCGAAACAAGCCAACTTTACGGAAATACATGTTCTTTCAATGAAAATAAAAATTAACATAATTCTTTAAATTCAATATTTATAACATTTCTGACTGTTAATTGGAGTTTATATAATTAATTTCATCATAAAATGTTTGTAAAAAATATGCTTATTTTTCACATAACATGTTAGTGAAAGGAAACTGTTAAGTGGTTAAAGACGGAAAGGGGGGCTCTTGAGTTTAAGGTGTACTGTCCTTGTAGAATTATTGGGTTAAGTTTGATTCGGAGTTCATCAGAAGACATTATTGAACTTGTTGTTTCTTGTAATATATATATTTGCTGTTATGAAGCCTCAATAAATAGAGATTGTATGAACACTTTTTCATTAAGGAATTAAGGAAGGGGAAGTTTGTGGGTGTTATTGAAGAAAAAAGTTTATATATAGATAAAATACTGTAGTCATTGAGTGATTAAAGGTTATTTTTTGTTTGCTTGATTGTTTGATATTGTCACATTTAGAAACGACAAGAGGCCTAAATGTGAATGTCATCGTAGTTTTGAAACACAGCTAGATAAAGAGGACGACACCTGACCCGGCCAATCACTGTCTAGGCTCTCATTATATGCCATCATGAGGACTAATAGCCTCAAAAGGTTCAACATCTATCAACCCTTTGTTCTGGCACCAGAACTCAAACCTTTGACTCAATTTGAGCAACGCTGGTCAGAAGTTCACAACCAAGAACCACTCGGTTATTGCGGCAACGAGTGGTAATTTAAAAAATACCATCTTATACAAACAAAACTTATTAGAGAATTCAAAAGAAGAGTACGCTTCCTTATTATACATACATATACACCCAAGAGCCAAAATATTATGACCAACTGTCAATAACGAGTTGGCCCACCTTTGGCACGCAACATAGCTTCAACCCGCCTTGGCATGGATGCCCCAAGTCCTTGGTAGGTGGCCGGAGGCAGATTGTACCAGATGTTTAAGCAACGGTCACGCAAATCCGAGATATTGGTGGTCTATGAACTATGGTGGTCTATTAGCTATGAGCTATGAACTATGAGCTTTGAACTATGAGCTGCCGTCCCATGACATCCCAAATGTATTCCATCGGATTGAGATCCGGTGAGTTAGGCGGCCAGGACATTAGCTGGAATTCAGCATCATGTTTCCGGAACCACTCCAAAACTATTTTAGCCTTGTGACACGTGGCATTGTCCTGTTGGAGTATTCCATTTCCAGCTGGAAAAAATGAGGCGTGTAAGGGTGCAACTGCTCCGCAATGATGTTAAGATACCCTGTAGCATTCATGGTCTGCTCTACGACAACCACGTGTTCCAGAGACGCCCAAGAGAACGTCCCCCAAAACATATTACCACCACCACGGGCCTGTGTATGACCTACTGTTAGCCTGGAAGACGGCGTATCCTGACACAGCCATCGGCGTGATGAATGACAAGCCATGATTCATCTGACCAGGCAACTCTCTCCCACTGATCCATGGACCAGTCGCGATGTTCTCGGGCCCAGCGCAGGCTCAGTTGGTGATAACGCTTGGTCAGCAAAGGCACACGAGTGGGATGTTTGCTGCGAAGCCCCATATCCAACAGTGTCCACTGAACAGTGTGCTCATATTTTACTTGACACTGCATTGTATTGGGCTGTCAGCTGAGCCACTGTCTGACTCCGGTTTTGCTTCAGCATGCGAGACTTTCTCCGACGACCTTTTCTTTGATAGCGTGTGGACGTCTGACACCATGTAGTCTACTGATCGTTTCAACGTCATTCATCCACTTTTCATAAGTACTAACAACTGAAGATCGCGAACAGCCCACGAGTCGTGCAGTTTTGGAAATTCTTTTTCCTAGCCATTACAATCTGCCCTCTATCAAAGTCGCTTAGATCCGCAGCCTTTCCCATCACGCACAGAAAAAAGAGAAAGAATGATTCTTCAGACTCTCTAGCAGCAGTTAAATACCACTTCCACCTAATCACATGCCTGAAGCAAAACCGGAGCCAGATAGTGGCTCAGTTGACAGCCCAATACAATGCAGGGCAAAGTACAATAGTATCGGAGCACACTGTTCAGCGGACACTGTTGGATATGTGGCTGCGCATTCTTTCACTTTCTTCTGTGTGTGATGGGAAAGGCTGCGAATCTAAGCGACTTTGATAGAGGGCAGATTATAATGGCTGGGAAAAAGTATTTCCGAAACTGCACGACTCGTGGTTTGTTCGCGATCTTCAGTTGTTAGTACTTATGCAAACTGGATGAATGACGTTGAAACGAGCAGTAGACTACATGGTGTCGGATGTTCACACGCTATCAAAGATAAAGGTCGTCGGAGAAAGTCTCGCATGCTGAAGCAAAACCGGAGTCAGACATTGGCTCAGCTGACAGCCCAATACAATGCATTGTCAAGTAGAATCGGGGCACATTGTTCAGCGGACACTGTTGGATATGGGGTTACGCAGCAAACGTCCCACTCGTGTGCCTTTGCTGACCAAGCGTCATGACCAACTCCACCTGCGCTGGGCATGGGAACATCGCGACTGGTCCATGGATCAGTGGGAGAGAGTTGCCTGGTCAGATGAATCACGGTTTTTATTCATCACGCCGATGGCTGTATCAGGATACGCCGTCTTCCAGGCTAACAGTAGGTCATACACAGGCTTGTGGTGGTGGTATTATGTTTTGGGGGACGTTCTATTGGGCGTCTCTGGAACCCGTGTTTATGGTAGAGCAGACCATGAATGCTACAGGGTATCTGAACATCATTGCAGACCAGTTGCACCCTTACATGGCCTCTGTTATTCCAGCTGGAAATGGAATGTTTCAACAGGACAACGCCCCGTGTCCGAAGGCTAAAATTATGTTGGAGTGGTTCCAGGAACATGATGCTAAATTCCAGTTAATGTCCTGGCTGCCTAACGCACCTGATCTCAATCCGATAGAACACATTTGGGATGTCATGGGACGGCAGCTCATAGTTCAAAGACCACCAATTCGCAATATCTCGGATTTGCGTGACCGTTGCTTAAACATTTGGTACAATCTGTCTCCGGCCACTACCAAGGAATTTAGGCATCCATGCCAAGGCGGGTTGAAGCTTTGTTTCGCACCAAAGGTGGGCCAACTCGTTACTGATAGGTGGTCATAATGTTTTGGCTCTTGAGTGTATGTATGGAGCACGTGCGTGTATTTGCAGAAAATGTACACATTAATTGTAAGTAGATTTTAAAATATAGCTTTAATATTGTAAACCCTATTTTCTTTCCCTTTTTACTTTTATATATAAGTTTTATGGGGTAAAATCAGAATGTAACATTTGAGTATGAGGTACTCTGTGAGATAACTTACGTTTCTTTTTTTCATAGGAGTGGTGCCGCGTTAAGATATGTAAAGATGACATTTCTTTTTTTAACCCTTTAAACAGTTAATTATCTTACCCAAAAGGTTCCCAAAAAGAGCATATTTTTCCATTGCATATGACTATGTATAATACTTAACAGGATGCGAAAATGGAAGAGTTTTATTTAATTTTAAAGTTTTAACATTGTGTTTTATTTTATAATTGTGCAGAACACAAAAACTTCTAAAGGTTTAATTTTTATAATTACACTCTGCATACTCTATGTAGGATTTTTTTAAATATCTTAAAATAATTTATCTCATACTTACAAAACTATTTTTATTTTAGCACCTTTTTTTCAAAAGGTTGAAGATTTTGTGTGCGGTTTCATGTATATATATGCACACACAATTTAAAGCATGGTGTAATACAAAGTCTTACATTGCAATGGGGCTTTTTTGGATTATGTTTCCACCTTCAAATCTTCTCAAGCAACAAATTGCATATTGCCTTGCTGAATCCTTTTCTTTATCGAATATTTTCAATAATCTAAATTAATGCCTTTAATGAAAAGTTCTCGACTTCGTCACAATGAAAATCCCGGATGAGAAGTATTTCAGTACGAGGGAATAACTGCATCTCTAAGAATAATAAGAATAAAGATAAGATATATAAGAATTAAAAATATGTGCAAATCAAACATAGAAAGAAGAAAATATCAATACCCTTACAGCTTACGTGCAAACCTGTTGTGGCTAGCTAACCCTTTCGGTGTACGGGAAAGCCAGTTAAGGAGTAAATTAAACTCTCGAATATGATTTGAACTGTACTAACGCAGGAATATCCTCAGTTATAACATTGAACACATCAGTGATACTATAATTTTTATAAGAAACTGTGTTTTTACATCTACTTCATTTTTTAAAAAAAATAGTGCACTAAAATGCTTAGAACAACTCAAACATGTCATGCTATTTACTCAAAAGCGAGTAAATAGTATGAATAAAAATATCCCATATTCAAAAGTTTTCACTTTCTGAAAGTTTACAAATGCAGTGTGGACGAAATGATACAAATTATACAGCAAAAGCACATTTTTGAAAACCATCAGTAGTAAAATTTTGCATGCATACTGTCGATACTAGGTCCATTCTAATGTCATTTATAAACAGAAAAAGAAAATGCTTACACATACACAATCTTCAATGTCAAAATAACGATGCTAAAATATTTTATATTTAAAAAAGATTTCCTGATTTCCATAAATCAATCTTAATCTAACAGTCTAGCTCATTACTTCTGATGTATTGAATTTCTTGAGTCATTAGTTATCTCTTTTCGCATTATGCTTCAATCCAAAGCCGAAGCAAGTCTCTTATTCCACGGAAGCATGAAGCTAACGGTTAACCATTCTCTATCATATTGTTCAATATCTGGAAAAAAAAGAAGAAAGGATCATTTTTCATATCTTCATCTCCCAATTATGCTATTTCAAAAGCTTTTCCTATCAAAGTTAGTTACACAATGTAACCTTTGCAAGATTTTTAAAGAAACCATTATTCTCTTTCGAAGAAATATTTTTTGTTTCGTAACATCAGACTGGATAAAATGGAAGGATTTTCTGATTTAAGTACATACTATGAATTGTTAGTCTATTTTTACAAAAATGCTTAATATTCGTATTTTTTCCCTGAGACAAAAGTAAATTATTTCCTCTCATTTTCATAAAGAAAGAAATATAAAACACAGGATATAGATGAAAAAATAAAGAATTTTTCTTTTCTAAATATCTGAATCTAATTAAATCAAAAAATAATTAGCTTACTACATATTACAATGTTATAAATATGACAGTTATTCACAGTAACTTAAGCTGTAATACATCTGATGAAAGAGAAGTACTTAACTTTAATATCAGTGATATATCTTTTGGAAAACTAATATTATAAATTATCTATAGAAATAATATTTTAAATCATTTATGGCGTAATTTTTATTTATAATAAAAGTACTGACTTAATTAATAGTATTTCAATTTTATTAATTGTTGTTTATATCATAACTGCCTGATTAATTTTCTTTGTCCATACATTTTTGTGTTAAGTTAAATATTATCGAATTGTAACATGATTTTCCTTTTTTTTAGTGTTTAAATTGTTTTTTTAATTTTAATTTTAATTTTTCGATTCTACATAATCACTTTTTTTTACTTTCACTAAATTGCACCAGCAGATACTTTATTTTACATTTTATTTCCCTTCAAAATTATATTTAAAAAAAAATATATATATTTTTTTTTTTGTTAAATTTATGTGAAGGTTAAATTTTTTTAAAGAGTTTTTGTATCTTTCCTCTTTTATTATTTATGAATTTTTTTCAGGTTTTTTACTCTACAATGGAGACTTTCATTAATATCATAGAATTTAAGATTTGTATTTTTAAAAAAATTGATTAAATTCTTCTTGTACTATTTCTCATTTTTTTTTCTTCAGAAATAAGATAATTGCAAATATTTCGGAAGTTTTACCCTTAAAAATGTGTTTAACCCTACATTTTCATTTCCAATGACTAAAAATTTGCTGGTGCATTATTACAGCCATTTAACTATGATTCGCATGTACCTTCTTATTATACTTCAATATATTGTTGAACTTAATGTTTGAATAAGTATGTTATTTATGATTAACGATTTTAAATGTTATATATATTTATGTACAATAAACATTTTTCTTCTTCTTTTTTTGTAATAGATATAATTTTAACAACAACGACTTTAAATTTAATTTCAAATTCATGCTCGTGTTTATAATATAAAAGATTAGATTTATATTTAAAAATATGTCTTATTTAAGGTATCCGACTACCCTAAAATTGTGAATTCTGTCAAAAATTGACGACTTTTTTAATAGGCCATCTTATTATATTTATAAAAGTATCAGGTTTATTTTTTTCCGTTCACTAGAACAAAAACTACAAGTGTTTTAGTAAAATTAGATAGCATAACTTTACGCAAGATGTCACACTTAAAATTGAGCTTTACACGAAATGTGTTTTTTTTTAGAAAATGCTCAAACGGGGACAGCGATTGTTAAAAACGTTTTGAAAATATTTAAAATAAACCCTTTGAGTATGTTTTGTATAATAATAGAAGTGTTTTTAACCTTCAGATTTACCAATTACTGTTTTATTACAAAATTTACAATACCTTATGTGAATTTAATCACTGTTTCTTAAGCAATTTCATATAAGAACTAAGATAGAGCACTGTAGTTTTTATAAAAATTTAAATATCTCTTATCCCGAAGGTCATTTGAAAAATGAATAACATAGCAATCAGAATTGAAAAATTAAAAATTTGCTCATAAATGTTTGGTACAGAATGGACCGTGCTCATATTTTTTTGTACATGTTTACCCTTTTTTTCCCCATTTTAGTAATAATTTTTTTCTCCTCTTAGTTTTAGTATATTTTCCTTAAACTATACTGAACAATTCTAAAAACAGCAAAAAAATCCCCAAATCTCCACTTTTTTTTAAAAAAATGTTGTCGCTAGTAGTGGGATGCCTTAAGTAAATATATATATATCTCATGGATACCCCTTACAAATGGTAGCCAATACAAAAAGCCATCAATCTTGAATCCTTATCTCTAAAGGAGTTTTTAATTAACAGAACACTATTCAACTTGGATTATTTTTTACAAATATCATTTATTTATTGCTGTATTTTTGAAATACTTTTAAGAGTGTATATATTAGTTAAACATAATAATAAAACAAATCTAATGCAATCCAAATTGATTCTGTTTACAATTAGAAACAGAACGATAAAAACAGATAAAAATGCCAGAAATTAAGTAAGGTTTAAAATATTAAAATCGTCTACGGCGATCTTTTAAAGGAATAGAACAATGAGAACTTTTTATGGCATTCATTTTAAAATCATTTTCAATGCAGTAAAATTAAAATAAAATATTTAAAATTAAAATGGAATTTCTTTACGCTCCTAATTGCATAAAACATAAAGAACTAAAATCAGGAATTGTATTCCTTTCCATAACTTTCTCATTCAGTTATGGTGATATAGTTAAAATTAAAGCATATATTTTTCGAGTTTTAAATTTACTTTCCTAATACTTCTAAAAAATTTTTAAATAGCTATATTCAGCATAAATTTATTAGGTCATCATAATTCTCTATTCATGTATTGAAAAATGTTATGGAATCTTTTAAATACATCTAAGTTACGTCAAAAAATATCCACTGGATCTTTAAGAAACAGAAAATCTATAAAAATGTTATTTAATCCGGAATGTAGATTTATATTCCGTAAGAACAAACTCTATTTTAATTAATTAAATAAAACACTTTGAAAAATCTATTTTACAAAAATAATCTAAACAAAGACCTGGTGTCAAACGTTCAATATCTTAATTAAGCTGATTAATTGAAATAGTGGTTTCTTCATTAGAAACTCAAAAAAATTGTGCTGTTTTAAGAAAAGAAAAATGTTACTTCAAACAATGTGTGTAGGAGTTTAAAAGTCTTAAATTGGTTAGGGTTTTCTATACTTCTATTTTCCCACACTATGAATTTTTGATATAATTATCATATTTTCTGAAACATAATAATATGATCAGTTAGCTTTATTTACTAGAGAAAAATCAATAATTGTTTCCTGATACATTAATTTTAAGGCAGAGATTTACATTATATTATAGAAATGTATTTTAATTTGCTCCAAATATAGTTTTTAGAGACAAGAAATGATAAACTCATAATTATACCAAGAATAATGTGTTACATTTTTGGAGTATTTGAACGTCCACTTAGTATAAAAAGGAAAATGATTTAATTTTTAATCATTCCTTTAGACAAAAAAGTTCCATCATATATAAGTATAGTTTTGTGTACCACCTTTTTACATGTACTATATTTCTACACATATGTTTTCATTCTAAGATAAAACTTAGCTATATATGTTATTCTATTTGTTATCCAATCAGAGAGGCTCACTTATTGTTCTTTTCGTTCTAGTTTTCTCTGAACATTTTGAGCATAAGCATGAAAAATCTTGGAATTATAATATATATATATTATGTTCAGGCTTTTGAACTAAATAAGAAGAAAAATAAGCACGAGAGTTCTGAAAATAACTACAAATGAACTTAAATGAAAATTCAGAAATTGGAAAAACAAGGCTAGCTTGCTTTTAATATTTATGAATATGAAATCTGAAAGCATTAAATTACATATACATCCTTAATGTATTACCGTAAAGTGAAAGAAAAAATAATTTCTGAAAGATAAATAATATAAAGGGAAGCATATGAAATAATTTATATTACTATAACATAAAATCATTGTACTTTTAATCACAGTACTTTAATTTGATTTATTTATTTAATTTATCTTTTAAAAGTTTAGCATCTTATTTCATTAGATTGTACTCACGTTGAATTATTGAGTCATACATATTAATTTAATGTAATAATTCAATTTAATATTAAAATTTTATCTTCTGAAGATTTCAGGTTTAATGATTATTGATTAGAAAAATTTTCCCATTTTAAATGCAATTAGTCATTCAAGCTTTATTTAATTTATCTGATATAAATGGTGCAATAGATTTTGAAGTCATTAGTATGCAGAGGCGTTCGGTGCCCGATCTTCGACAAGTTACGAATCGCTGACTAATTCCTATCGATACTTATATGTTATAACTGCGCATATATGCATCATTTGGTACTGATGCACTTAATCCAGCGCTTCTAAAACTGTGGGGCGTGACAACTCTACAACGGGGCGCGAGCATATTAAAAAGTTGAAAAAAAAAGATTATTTTTTAAAAAAATTATTAATTTGCTGAAAAACAAACAAAATACATTCTGACATAATAAAAATAAAAATATGCATTTACACTGATATATTAAACTTATACATATATCAGTGCGGCACGATGTATTTTATAATTGATTTAAAAATACAAAGTTAAAAACAAGCTGAATAATTACCAATGAGCCCATGGGATTGTCATGTATAAAATGAAAAAACAAAAGTTTACACTTATCTTGATAATTTGTGCGGTTTATAATTAATCCCTTAACTGCCGATCAAAATCTACGCGATTCGCTTCCCAATGCCAACAGTTTTCCACGTAGGCGCGCGAATATGTCACATTGGGGGGGGGGATACAGAAGCAAATAATCTGAAATAAGTAAATCCTTCGCAAACATTGTCAATATCCTTCTGTTGCATTCCAAGGTCTTCGGAATAATTTATGGATAGCAGAGTACAGAAAAGATCGTACTTCGGAAAGACGTATATGTACGAAAGATGTCTCGCTCAGACGAAGCATTAATTGCCCCGACCGTATATATACGTCTTTCCGAAGTACGATCTTTTCTGTACATTGATGCCCATAAAATTATTCTGAAGGCTTTGAAATGCAATAAAAAGACCTTGGCAGTGTTTGCGCGAAAGATTTACTTATTTCAGTGTAGGTGTTACTTATTTATTCCTTTCATCCTCCCCCAATGCATCACATACGCATGCCTACGTGGTAGCATTGGGGAGCGAATCGCGTAACTTTTAATGGGCTGATTAATTGTAAACCGCACAAATTGTCAAGGGAAGCGTTATTTTTTTTGCATAATTTTATATATGACAACCCATTCGGGTCACTTGTAATTATTAAACTTGTTCTTAGTTTAGTATTGTTAAATTAGTTATAAAATGCTTTGTGCAGTACTAATACATTTTTAGTGTAGTAATAATACATATATAAAGAACTAAACCTTTAAATTAGTCTCTAAATTATGTGCTCGATTCACAATTTTACTAATTTTCTTCTAAAAGCTATAATATACATTTATTATAAAAGCTATTGGTTTAGTTTAAGTGGTATTTATCCAATTAAACTTCTGAATATTTCACGCTGTTTAAATTTATTGATTTCTTAATTTAAATTTAGGTTATTGATTCTTCTCCTTTAGGATTTCTCTGAAAAATATATTTATTTTTAAATTGTCATTTTTTTTTATAATTCTCAAAGCACTGCGTCTCTTCCCTTTGTTTTTGATTTTTTTTTCAAATAATAATAGCGGAAAATAAGGTCTGACTTCATTTTATATAATACTGAAAACTTAATACATAATTTTTCGTAGTCACAAACATTTACAGAAACGTAGCAAAATTTATTTTATCATACAGCATATGATATTTCACTATACAAATCTGTTTTCAAGATCTTTGATAAAAGGCAATATTTTGAGATGAACATGATGCTAAATATCTCAGGAATCACAATTATTCTATGTTTCTATAATTTATTTTCACGTGAGTTTTTGAAATCTATAACTTAATAAAATCCTGATCAAATCAAAGCAATATCATCATTTCATAAGTCTTTTACAGAATAAAATACTTGTTGACTTGATCGATATAAGACTATAGTGTCATTTGGATGTGGTTTAACTGTTGTTATTTAAAAGCTACTGTTGCATAGGTCCTGGAATATGCTTTATTGAATTTTGAAATGCATTTTAAGTAAATGTTCTGTAGAAATATAAGAAGGTAATATGTAATAAAATAAACAATTTTAAGGCATTATCAAATGTCTAAGACTACACCAATCGTCATATGCATATTTGAACTTGTAACTCCATGGCACATCAGGATTTTGAAGCCAAGCTGAGCTGAATATTCAGCAATCCAGTTCTTCGGCAAGATAATAGGATAAGAATTTGGAATACAGATGATAAAAACTTATATGATAAAAGGTCACATGTGCTTCACGAATAAAGCAATTATGATAAATAGGCTTATATGGAAGTGACTTTGAATTTTGAACAAGGATCTCCAGTGTCGAGAACCACACTTAAACTGATTTTTCGCTTTTAAGGTATTTAAATCTTGCGTATTGCGTTCCTTATATATAATATCCAGAATATTAAGGGATTATAAAGCCTATACTAAGCTCATTTCTGAGGAAGACTGGATATGCAAATTTTTAACATATGATTTAATATTTATCGTAAAACAATTTGTTAACTTACTAACCTGAATTTTAAACATTGACTTATATTATATTAAAATCTACTTATTTTAAAAAAATTAAATAAGAAGTTGTTAAGAAATAATTAAGAAGAAGAAGTCACAGAATCTATTTTTTTTTTGATGAACTAGAAGAGATTTTTGTATAAAAATGGTATAATATATTTTTTTTGAAATTGAACTTATCCACCTGATCATTTCAGTGAAAAACAAATTTTTGAATTATGAGGAAAAAATGAAGAACCAAAATTATAGTAACTTCTCAACATTTTTCTTTTAGACACGTAGTCTTGAAATTTATCAGCGATATATTTTTATATTTTCTGTCAACTTTTTCATTTATTGTATTGTTCAAAATTCTTTAACCCTAATCATAATAACTTATAATATCATACTTCTTGTGTTTAAAATATAATACTGATACCTTTAATTTAATATTTAATTGATTAAAATTGTTTTATAATTTCTTAACTAACTGAATACACATTGAATATAACTTTCTGATCGATAAATCTTAAATTTTTAGACATAAGACCATTATTCTTAGTTTAATATCAATCGCCAAAAAATGTTCCGAATTCATGCACATTTTTTAGTTTGTCCATCCAAGATTATACAGTGTATTTCAAATTTAATAAAGGTATAAGATTAGTTAGTCAGGCAATTACATGTATTTTCTAATCTAAATGTTTGATATATTATTAAGGTATCCGACTGGTTGCGACAACTTTTTTTTAAAAAAAAGAAGATATGGGGATTTTTTTGTTGTTATTTTTAAATTTGTTTAGTGCTTTTAAGAAAAAATGTGCTAAAATTAAGAAGAGAAAAAGAAATTATTATTACTAAAATGGAAAAAAATAGGTAAAAATTGACAAAAAAAGCATAAACGCGGTCCATTCTGTACCAAAGGTTTATGAACAAATTTTCAATTTTTTTTCCATTTAATTTGTTGCTATATTATTCAATTTTGAAATGACCTTCAGGATAAGAGATATTTTCTTTCTTACAAAAACTGGAGCATTTTACCTCAGTTATTATATATGAAATTCCTTAAAAAAACAGTGATTCTATTCACATAAGGACTGTAAATTTCGTAATAAAACAGTGATTAATAAATCTGAAGGTTAAAGCAATTCTACTATTATACAGAACTTACAGAAAAAATTTCAGTTAATTATGTTCAAAACTTCTTTAGCAATTGCTGACCTCGTTTCATTATTTTCAAAAAATCACATTTCGAGTAAAACGCGTTTTAAAGTATGACATCTTGCTTGTAGTAATGGCATCTGCTTTTACTAAAACACTTGTAGTGTTTGTTCTAGAGAACGGGAAATGATAAACTTGGTATTTTTATAAAGCTAATAGGATGGCGCGTGAAATAAAATCATAAAAAAAATTGTTAATTTTTAGCAAAATTCACAATTTTAGGGTAGTCGGATACCTTAAAATTTCAAAAATATCATAACTTATCTATAGTTTAATAAACAATTTGCAGACAAACTTCTACTTTAGAAATGTTTCTTTAAAATATCTTCTTCTCATTCTCGCTTCATCACAAAGAAAAAATACCCTCACATCTAATGATTAAGACTTGAAAATCAAATCTACTTTTATCTTATTTTTTTAATTTAAAAAGAAAGAAAAAACATGGTGAATAGATACAATCTCAGAGATATGTTTCTTGCTCCTATCCATGCACTCCTGATGGCATATATTCGATAAAAAAAGACCGAGAAACAAAAACAAAGTTTGCATTGCACTTAATCCATGCCGAAGGAATGATTGGTCGTTATCTGGCACTATCTCGGTTAGGAATGGTGCTTTACGATGCTTCCTGTGCCTACTAGCAATCAAAGTAACGGCTTAGGCATTGAAATTCAATTCCGAGGAATAGCGCACAAGTTTTACCCGTCCTTTCTTTTTCCGTTGGGCCCCAGATAATAAGCTGTTCTGTGCTTTACTTGCCTTCCGTTCGGACCGTGGAGATATTCGAAACAGTACAATGATATTTTCAATATATCGGGATTTTTCTTCCATCCTGTTATTGTTTTAGAAGTATAAGAAGAGAGAGATGTATTGTTTGCGGTTTGTTTTTCTTTGAGATGGTGAGGTTTCTGACATTATAGTGGATTTTCCCTTTTGGAAAAATGAATAGATAATTAACTTTCAACCTATTACTGCTTTCTTCGGTAATCTATCAAGAAACCAATAATTTTCAATATTTTAAAATTTTGTAGGACTTATACTTTGTTTACTTGTTTTACTAAATGCAAGAAAAATTAAAATGTGTTAATAATTATAAAAAAGTTTTATTTTAGGAACCACAAATTCAACAGTGGTAATTTTTGAAAATATTTAAATTTTTAAGTTATTTAAAATCTAGGAAATGGAGCAATTGCTTAAAATTTATTGACAAACAGAATAATTTCCACTAAAATAGGAGTATATATTGACAAATTTATTCTATTTGGGATAGGCATTTATTTATGGTATGCAAAAATAAACTTTTCTAAGAAATCATAAAAAACTGATTTTACTAAGTTATATAATATTTCACTTTGATTATTTATAAATCCCTAAAAGGGATATAAACTTGAGTTATTTTCTTCAGAAATGTAATTAATATGATTTAAAACTTTATAAATAGTATCAATTTGCATAAGTAAACGAAACGTATATTGAGTTTCTAAGGGCAGCAAACGCAGCTACACTACTCGATATATCACTTTTTTTAAGATTGTGACATAAATTGAAACCTTATAGAATCAAACCCTGAGAATTTTTTTCTCAACCTGTCAATGTTCTAATATTTTCTAGGTTTTACATTTGATAGCAAATCTTTTTCTGAATTGTTCAGATTGATTAAATGTTCCATGTTGTAATTTCTTTCGTTAAGTTTGCAACTTTTTCATTTACATCTAGTGAGTATTTTTGAATTATTAGCTCTTTGAGTACATCTCGTTCATAGCCCACATGTCTATTTTAATACCAATCCGGTCCTTCGTTTTAGCTGTTAAATGCAATGCATAAAAGTTAATTTATAAGTACTCAATATTATAACTTTTTCCATTAAACATCTGTTTATAGGTGTGCAAACAGGACTATTGATGTTTCTTTTACAAAGAAAAAAAGTCAGTATTTACCAACAAACGATATACGTAAATCTTTATTCTACCGTTGATGAAAAAAAAATTATAATTAGAATAGGTATCAACATTTGTTTTTGATACTAAATCATTATTCTAACACCTTCAGTTATAGCCAATCTTTATCTTGTAAAGAAATTAATATTATATTAATAGGCCCTAAATAAGTTGAGATCAAGCAAGATATTTTGCTGAATAAGTAAGAAAAAAGTTGTTTCTTAAAACATTTTCGCATAGATCAGGTTAGATTCTACTTCATGCACTGGGATATAGGAAACAGAATTACAATCGATGAATTGTATGATTTAGGTTTAGAACGAGTATACTAATATTCATTTCTGAGGTAAACAGGTAATGTCTCCACATAAGTGTTGGTGAATAAAAACCCTTAATTCAAAACGTTTTGGGAAAAGGAATACTTTTCAATTAGAAAGTAATTGAGTTTCAAGAGTATTCCAAATATGATTACAAATAATTGTGAACTTCAATAGAACTTTTATTTTTTCAGGCTGCCAATGAGCATTGAATATATTTCCAACTTCAATAAATCGCAGCATTGCATTCCTATTTAAAATAATTTGAGAAATTAATACGCAGGAGAATAAAGTCTCATTAGCATTACACGTCCATGCTTATTGTTAATCACAGTCCTCATAATATTCCAAGTTTCCTTCGAAGGTTCTGTGCCTTCTTAAATGAAAATTCGTAAATGTTAGTGCGAGAACGCTTTAAATTCGCTTTCAGGCACAATTCTGTGTTTTCATTCCGTGCGAAATTTCCAACTTTCAACACCTTTAGGAAATGCGATTCTCCATAATTTATCTCTGTCACTGCCTGGATTCATTTTGAGTTGATTAGATTGCCGTGTGATAAAGGTATGTTAATATCTTTAACGAAATAGTGTATTAATTTGTTAGTCGATTTAGAGAAATCATCACGGTTGAAACTATTTATATTTTAAGTTTTAAGTGATATATATTCGACTTTCATGTATTCTTAAAATATATTTTAATTAAAATTAGTTGATTTTGGATTTATTTAATATAATTTCTCGCATTATTTGCTAATATTTGAAATGTTAGAATCCAATTATTAATGTCTCATTACTATTTAAAGTTATGGAAAAAAATAGTGCATATGACTATAAAGAGAAAAAAGCGTTCTGTTTTACTTATTGAATTTTAAAAAAAAATGTATTTACAAACTAAAATGTTGTCCAATAAACCATTTGTTACATTCTGGATAATTTTATGTCGAAAATGCTGCAGAAAAATGGATGTAGATCTGTCTTAAAATGTGAACCATGAGCATTTTATTTCAGTTTTCTCATAATAAACCGCGTACATGACAAGTATATTTGTCATATATACAAATAATACCAGACAATATACTGGATGATATGTCTGTTGTTTAAAGTTAGGTGTTATAGGTTATATATAAATTGTATGCACACAGAAGCTATAATAAAAAACAGCTACCATTATCATGACAAAATAATCTGGATAAAATTGTTTTCAAGCACAAATGAGACCAAATACTAAAAAAGAGGAAGGCATCCAGGCCCCGGTTTCCAATGACATTCGATTAAAAAGGAGCGTCATTCCTCCATACAGCTTTACTAATCTTAAAATAGGGCTCTAAAACCTACAATCAGATTGTAATATCTCAAACCTTATTCTTTTTCTACAATTGACTTAAGCCTAGATTTTCCTAGGCTTAAGTCAATAGGTCAATCAAAGTACATTTTGTGATGTTCGGGTTCGATGATTTCGTTGAACACCATCATTCGGGATGCATCATTTACCGAAAACCATTCATCAACTATTCCTATATATATACGTCTTCTATATGTTCATAAACAGAAAGTAGGGCTCAATATTTCATTGGAGTATTAATTTTGGGAAAACCCAGTTCTAAAAGATTTAAACATTGGTAACTATTTCAACATTGTTTCGAAATATCCTCCAGATAGAAACATGTCGACAACCACACTGTGTATCAAAATGTTATTTATTGCAAAATAGAATATACTGGGATCTTTAGCTGCATTCTAGATGGATGTTTCTTTCTTCACAAAAAATTTCACAAAAAAACGAATATTTTCTAAGTGGCTTTGAAGAGGAACCGCACAATGCTCATAGGGACATTAATTTTCTCAAAATCTGCATCAATTATTAAAGAAGTTTTATCTGTGATGTATTAAAAACATCAAAGTTGACAATAAAACATCATGAATGTCTTGTAATAAGGCTTTGCTTTCAAGAACACTTATCTAAAAATATTTGATCACGTACCCCTAGGCTGAAAATAATAATAATGTTAGCCGCATAAAGTTGTATAATCATACACTCAAAAGTAAACGTGAGCCTATATTTTGGAGTATTAAAATTATCACTTTGCATATCTTCTGAGGTACGCATTGCTAAACTAAAAGTTTTTAACCTGAGAGAAGTCGCTCTCACTCTATTCTAACGTTAGTCACCTAAATCTTTTATTTTTATAATTATTTTTATTGTAAGGATATAAATCGTAATTCCAGTAAATAATTTAGTTAAGAGAAAATATACTTGCCAACCTTTGAGAACTTTTCAAATTTTCTTTGATAATTTGAGAAAACTTATAATCAAACTGAACCAATATGTTTCAAATGCGTGTGACTTAAATAAAGTATACAAATCACAGACGCATTTGGCTAACATTACAGGAGTGATATTTGCAGGTAAAACTGCCATATTTTGTGGAAGTTATTGCAGTTTTATTGCCCTTTGATCGACAATATAGTATGTTGAACTTTTTCTTGTTTATGTATTTTCGACATGACGCAGTATGCCTTGTGGTACACTTGTGGCTTCACATCTTTCTTCATGAGATTCTTTAAGCAACATTTTAAAAATTTCTCTTTCGACTCAAACGTTTCATGTTCATCGCTTTTTGCAAATTTATTTTCGTTTTCATGATTGATATTCATTATTTTATCAGGTCCTTCACTTGCTTGATCAGTTTCTTTTCCACAGTTTCAACTTCATCCAACAGATATCGTAGATGTCCGATTCTTTTTTCTTATATTCTGTTTTTTTATATTGAACTATAATGAGTTATACACAGACGGAAAATGCAACATATTCAAAAAAATAAATTACAACAAAAGTGTTCACTTGGAGAACTCAATCATCTCAAGTACCTTGTGATTGTAAAAAAATATCGTTTGCCCCTACCAAAAAACAGAGATATATATGACAAATTTATTTTTGTTCCCATGTAGACTGCCATATAGAAGGATACTGTGACAAGGTCATTGGTAACAAATAAACACAGTTTCCCCAGAAATGAAGGTTTGGTGAGCCTGGGATAACCAGTCCCGTTTTAAAATGTTTGGAAATCGTTTCTAGGGCATAGAACAGTTCCGTAGAAGTTGATTTTCCTTGGAAGTTTTCATTTTCCTACATAGCAATCATCCGCGTAATCCGTGAGTTTTCAGCAACATCTGATTAGCTTTTTTGTTATATACCTGTAATTTTCATGATATGATCATTTAAGATACATTTAACAATTCAATAAGCTCCATTTACAACTGATACACTACAAATATATCTTTCTCTCAATGGCTTGCCTTCTCATTCTATTTAAAATTGTAAATTTATTACGTAAATCTCGACAACCAATGAAAAAGCTTTGGCGCGTATCATCATTGCGTAAGCAGAAATATCCAATGTATTACATTATAACTTTTACATTTCTACAATTCAGCTATTTTCGCATTGAGGACCGATCACGATCACACATTTGCAAGTATTTCAGTTAACTAATTACCTATGCCATACAGAAAACATATTAACCTTTAAGCATCTCATTTCACAAGGTTAATTTCCGTTATTTAGTAAGATTTAAACTTCGTGTTTATGACAAAAGTTCCTTAGAATTTTAAATTTAAGAGGATTGAAAATTTTCCAATGTGTTCCCATGATTTTAAGTTCGTTTTAATATGCTTAGCATGGTTTATACATACAGTTTTTGAAATGAATTTATGGTAGAGTATTAAATACATTCATTTTGGCTAGAAATTTTAATTCAAACATTAAAAATCGATTCTAGTGTAACAGTAAGTGATTACAAATGAAACAAAATAAAAAGTCGTATGGATTGATTTGTTCAAAAGATGAGGAAATTTTTCTGAGTATATGATTTCGCTCTTCTAACATCTACAAAAAAAATACATAAGGACTTAGACTTTTTTATTGAATTATGTTACATGCACAATTTTTTCTCACATTTTATTATTGAAAACTAGGAATTAAAACTAGAATTCGTTTTGAGCACAAGCAACCATTTAGCTCGAAATTTTCTACACTGGAAAAACAATAGCGTGAATCAAATAAAAAGTGAATTACGGATGGTAATAAACAACCAAGTTTGTTATTTTCTTTTCTTAACTAAACTTATGACATGCTAGTTTTTAAGATTTTTCTGAAATACTTACACTATACATAGAGGCACAAATGAATTCCCGTTGCATTTAAAGCTCAAGCAAAAAGTATAAAGCTCATGTATTATAATCTTATTCTTTGTTCCTGCTTAAAAATGTAACATGAAAAATTCTCATTAAAATGCATCTCATGTGAATAACTAGCTTCTTTTATTTATCTCATACCACTTAACTTGATTATGTGCCCTTTTCAGAAAATAAGTTAATATCACCCTGAGGAGAGAGAGATGGTTAATAATTAATAGTATTCCGAATGAAAAAAAGTCACTGTGAAGAGTTTTTTAACTACATGCGAAGATAACTTTCACTACGCAGTATTTCTGTGCGAATAGATAGCTATAAAAAAGAATACAAATATCAGTTATCAATAGACTTTAGTTAAATTGAGAAAATCGATAGTAAGATAATGAATTAGTCTCAGAACTACAGATATTTAATTAGCAAAAAAAAAAAAATTATTTTACTGTTCAAGAGGTGTTTTAAAAATTGTTCAACATTTTGAAACACAAATCATTACATTGCAATCAAATTGGCTTTTGATCTTTTAAGACATTTAAATTAAATTGTGTTCATTGTTACATTTTACAATAAATATAGTCAAATATAAGTTTTTAACAGCATATCAAACATGTGTGAACTCATCCATAATGTCTGAAGTAAACCGAATAGTTTAAAACCAAATCTTTATTTTTTTATTAAAATAAAAAAAAATTCAATTTTTTAATGAAGTTTCTTAATATATTTAAAAGTGTTTCAAACTTCGCTGGAAATAAGTATTGTTTTCTAATAATATTTAATGTTACCATAATACATAAAATGATATAAAAAATGTATTTTAACTTTTTGTGCGTTTGAAAGCCGAAAGATTAAATAGTTTAGATAAACGCCTGCAACTGTACCTGACTACTTACAAACAATAGAGGGAAAAAAGATCATAAACTGTTTTTGTAAGCATGATGCTGATTAAGTCACTAAATTTTAATGTAGAACCTTTTTTCATTTTTAGAAAATGGAAAAATAAAACAAAAATAGAATTGTCAAAAATGTTTTATACATTCTTTTGTCCAAAGAACATATTTTTGTATCATGGAATTTAAGTTAAAATAGTGATTTGAATTTATTTTCATGTATTTTCTTTCGTATATATATCCACTTATAAAGTCAAATATAACACCATAGCAATAAAAAAAAATTGTTACTAAATAAGTTTTTGAATAACAAATCTTTTCCCTTCTATCTAAGAAAATGTATTATTTTAAGAACATTGTAAATGAAAACGAAAATTTACTATTTATCAATTTGATCAAGTGCTCATTTGACACGAAAACGCAATTTATAGTTATTTACAAATAGGGAAAAAAAATTATCAAAAACAACGTATTGTGGTGCTGGAAAAAAAATCTAATTGCACAGAATGTATCTGTGACATTGTACAAAATACAAGGAAGCCCTACAACAAATCTGGACGGTAAATACAATGCATTGATAGTAACCATATTCACACACACACACACACACACACATATATATATATATATAGAAAATTGTCTGGAATCTCCATCTCCATTAAATATAGAGATACAAACGCATATCAAGAACACGAAGAGGTATGCAAATCACTGGAACAACCAAAAATGAACTATGTAACGAGCGACAGGCAACAGTTCTAAATTTCAATTGTTTAAAATAATCCAGTTTCGAGACTCCGCCACCACATAATTGTATAAGCGTCTTTTGAACATCCATGGGTGTCTTTCGAGAATCAATGTAAGTCCAATGTTTGGCCTGTATTATAAGTAAATATTTGCAATTCAAAACTCCTCTCAAGAATATGTGTTATGTATCCGACTATATACTGTTCAATTTCCCGTTTCATGTTTTAAAGCCTTTTCGACAACTTTCGTCCCCTTTGTATACTTAATGTAAATTTATGTTTCTTTATCTTCTGTTAGTAGCTTTCCAAAAGCCTATTAAATGCTTACAATTCTCTTCAAGTTTTTGCATGAAATGTTGAGACATTATACAGACGATTACACTCCAAAAATTTGGAACATGACTAATTATTCATTACAATAAGCATGCATCAAACTTTTACAAGCAATTTTGTTTTTAAGTGGAAGATTATATCTTTAACAAAAAAAGAGACTACTTGTTAAGCTAATGTGGGCATTGCGTTGATATATTATTGTATACGACCAATTTTCTAAGCTCTTGTGCACTGTTGAAATCTTTTTTGTCATTAATAATTCTAAAAGAACCACTTTTTAGAACGTTTTGTTAACGTTTTTAGAACATTTGCTTAATTCATTTTTCATTGATCCCATAATGTCAAAAGACTACGTTACCCAAATTGTCTTGGTGAAGAGTGTAATATATCGACAATATTCAAAATATATTTCCCACTAAAGACTATAGTGCAGAAATTTTAATGCTAGTCTATGCGAAAAGGAACTACACTCCAATTCATTCCCGTTTTGCAAAAATTATAAGAGAAATGGCAGAAAAATGCTTTTACCCTCAGGTGTTCAAATTTTTTAGGTTCATTCGTTTTTCTCTCTGTATGGTCTGAATGTCACGTCTAGTATTCCGTAAAACTCAATCTAATCAAACAATTATAAGTATTGTGGCAGTATTCTATCAATCAATTGTTGTTTACGGCAGTCTACAGCAAGAGAAGAAAAATTGTTAAATTCGCATTACGTCATCGTGTCATTGTTCCAAAAATATAACAATAAGAATTGCTAAGCACTAAATTTAATTCTAACTAAAAGTCTAAACTTTGCGTAAATTCGTTGACTCAATAAGTACTATCCTTGTCAACATATATAAGCTCAAAATCATAATCATGAAATTTATAGCAATTAACTCATTGTATTGCTGTAGTACGAGGTTAACACAAAAACATCAAAATAGAAAACTAACAATGGTTTTACTTAGTATATTGATATACTATTCGACGTTCCGCATTGTTTTCTTCTTTCCTGTTTTCGACAGAAACTGAAATGAAGAAAACAATTTGTTTAAATTTTATTTTGTGCTCCATTAAAATGTGGCATTTATTAGCTGCGTTGACTTGGAGATTTCTGCATTAAAGTGCAAAAGGTGATGTGATGGAACGTCTGATTTAAATCTTGCATTAAGTTCGTTTTCTTTAAAAGAGTGTTTTAATTCCCTTTCACTCTTATAAAAATAAAGAGGTATTGAAATAAATTAGAAAATATGGTAATATCCCTGACAAACACACACACATGAGCAAAAACATGTCTGCAAAGTAAGGAGGAAGAAACTCTTTTGAATACTTTTCAATGCGAATTATTTTCTATGAGCTTAATAGAATTAACTTTCTTTGACGTCATTAACGAAAAATTAAGATAACCCCGAGTCATGGCGGTTGAAACAAAACAGGAAGTGTATTTCACTTGGTAAAAGTGCTTCACCTAACTGAAAATTTTTATTTTAACATTTTATTGAAAAATAAATAGATTCAATGGTAAATATTACTATTTTTGCAATTGTTCTACTACAGTTTTAATTCACAATGAAATCTTCTCGATAATTTACTAAAATATAAATTCCCATATCATCGTTAAAATACGAAATGTGCTACTTATATTTCACGCTTTATTACAATGTAATAAAATATTTTATTTATTTATTAAAAAAGGAACATATTCATTAGCAACCATAGTACATTTTAAACAGTGATGATTGTATGAGTTAGATTTAAATGTTATGCATAGTGAATGAAAGATCCAGTTTTTGAATTCGTGGTAGGTTTGTGGTTCAATCAATAATCTGACGTTAGAGAATTCTGCAATCAATAATAGATACTAGTGAAAATTTCTAATTTATTAAAAATATGAAGTGTTTTACTTTAAAATAATTTACTCTTTGGAATTTTAATGCAGTGTTGTTGCAGAAGTTTCAAAATTAAGTATTAGGAATAACCCTTAACGTATGATATTTATTGAAAAAGTCAGATCATTAATACCTTTAGGTTGATGCTAATTAAACAAAAGCATATTATTTGGGCTTAGCTTTTTTTATACCTAGAGGTAATCCCAAAGAAGGCCTACATTTGGGAATTATTTACCTCAATTAATCCGTGAAATAATGCTACATAACTATCAGAGAAAATTTTATCTTAAAGTACTCTTTGACAATCTGAAAAAATTGCATTTAGTCATATGAGCTACCCCCTCCCCCCAAAAATGGAACTTATCCCTTTAACTGCAGATTAAATGTTAAACGATTCGCGCAACAGAGCCTTCGTCGTTCTTATAGGTGGGCGTATACGATGTATTGAAGGGAAAATAAAAGACACAAATAGACAAATTTTTCTCTGAAATAAATAAATCCTTCTCAAACACTTTTAAGGTCATTTTATTGCATTCCGAAGTTTTCGGAATAGATTTACTGATGGCAGCGCAAAGAAATTATAACATTTCCGAACAACATATATATACATCCGGGACATTCAACGCACCAGTTGAGAGAGATGGATATAAACACCGTCGATAGTTAAGGAATTAAGTGCTATATTTATTTATATTAAATAATAAAAATTAGCCTCATGATCTTTCAAGTCAGTTATTTAAATGTGCATAAAATTATGGGAAAACTAATCAAGTTACAAATTTTGAAGTTATATTAGATAGAAAGATAGAAAACTTTCAAATCCATCTAAAGGGAGGATTTTGACCCTCGACAGATTTAACGAACACCAGCTCCTTTACACGGCGTATTTCCAGTGGTTCTTGGTTCCGGCCCCGGTAGTGAACAATGCTGGCCATGATTTCGTGACCGTGACTTCTCGGCAACATTGGACACATTTTAATCTAGAAATTTAAAGTAATATTCCATTTCATAAAATTGTTTGCTCAAATTAAATTGATAAATTATTTTCATTTTATCAATTTTTGTTTAAAAAAAAGGTCACAAGTCTTTCTACAACGGAAAATGCACGCAAATTCTTGCTTAAGGAATTCAAATAAAAACACCCAGAAGATTTTTTGGATGTGAAAAAAGATATTTGATTCTCTGTAATACAATAGCATGCATCTCTATACAAAAAAAAATTTCTCGTGATACTGTATTACATAAGTTTTATACATAAAGTATAGTTATATATATATGTATATATAATAAAAATTTATCGATAAAAGCTGAATTTAACTGAAGAAGAGCGCAAAGAACAATTTGCCTACCCCCCCCCTTAATTTAAACGATTTTTGGAAAATTCCGCTTACGTTATAGATGGTGATGCTATAGAATAAATAATATATATAGCATAAAAGCAATATCTTTTTCGATAAATTATTATTTCCACTCCAAAAGAAAATACATGATCACGTGAATTACGATCATAAAATCTTGAATAAAATTTTTTATAGAAAATTATTTATAGCCGTCACAGAATCCCGTTTAAAGATGTACCGGTAGGTGCGGTATCCTAATGAAATCCCTGCCCACACAATAATGCTTACACCTCGGAATGCGTGATGTTCTCTGTGATATTTTGGAGCTGATTGCGTGTTCCTTGTTTCTGCCATATCCTTATACGCTTGTCATCTGGCTCCAGAGCAAATCTTGACTCATCAGTAAACGTGGCATTGCGCCAGTCAGACACAGTCCCATTGCCATATTCCCGGCACCACTTTAATCGTGCCCCTCTTGATTGGACGGATAGAGGATCACAAATTCGAGGTACCCGGGCTTACAGTCCATTCATATGTAATCTTCGGTGGACAGTAGCTGCAGATATAGCCTTAACAATGGACGCTGTAACCACAGATGTCCCACGTGTGGAAGTCTCTCTGTGATTCCGCTTGGCCACAATAGCAATATATCGATCTTCTGCGGGAGTTGTAACCCTTGGGTGACCGCCTACGGGCCTTCAGACAACTGTCTGTGTGGTTTGGAATTGTTTCCATAAACGTGAAATTACAGAATGATGAACGCCGAAGAAAAGAGCAACATCTGTGATCAAATGTCCTGCTTCAATGCGCCCCACCAGCACGCTAGCGCTCAGAATCTTCCATTCGTTTTCTGGAAGTCATAGAAACACGTATGTCTTGAAAATAGATTGTACGAAAGTTTTAAACACCTTCTATCACCACTTACAATCAACTTCTGTAACCCTTCGTAATGCTGGCTTTTTTTAAGACTCCCCTTTTTGCATATTTCTTGACATAAAAGCACGATTGGCTGTTACCTAACATATTTGCATACTTCCATCTACCTCTGCAGTGAATTGCATCCTCTTCAATTCTGATTGGCTTCCGGAAATTAGCATTTTCCTCTCCGTGCTTAACTTTTGGAAGTGAGTGTAGTATTAATTCCTAGACACCTGCCTGACCAATCTCTCCCGCGAATATCCTCACTTTCCAGAAATCCGTAGACCAGATGATCTCTATCTGACGTCACGTTGCCATCCTTATAATGAAATCAGGGCAAACTGCACCATTTAAAAGACGAACGAAGTGTTCGAAAACTTTATCCATATGCTCCACAGGGCTCAAGTGTAGTATAGGGAGAACCCTTTGGATTTGGGAATTTTCTTTAGGTTTGGCGGTTTTTATTTAGATATCATGGTGAGATAACGAATTCGTTTTGGCTTCCGGACATCTTTAACTAAGTGAAGTAGCTTGGCAATCGATTTTGTTTGCCAAAAGAAATTAACATCAACAAATTGACCCCCCCCCTACTACAATTTAACCGCCTCTCAGCAGTCACATTACGGCCATCCAGCGTAATGCCTACCCAGATCATCAAACCTCCGCTGCCAAAATGGTCCATTTCTCTCATATTTGAAGGCTGGTACGGGGTACCTGGTTCTCTCTTTATAAAAGTACTTCGAGAATCAATAGTTAGACTGGACCGGTGCTCAGCGTTAATTAGAATGATCACATCCATTGGCCCATGCTCCAATTTCTATGATCTCTGCACCTGTTAAGCGTACTCTCTTGATCGCAGAAATGATCGGAACACAAACATAAAGTTTCCTTGCAAATAGCCATCCCTCTTATGAAGTCATCTGGAAACGGTCACTCTTGAAGCTCGAGTTCCTGAGACCACAAACTACTTACGAGTGATATGAAATGCAGTAGTACCCTTGTTACGCCTCGCCAAAATGTACAAATGGTGATCTTTTCTGGCTCTTGATAGACCTTGACCATGCTTTCTCGCGACGAATCGGGTACTCTGAAACTATTTTCTTTAGTTGAACACGATGCTGGGCATTAAATTCAATCTTTTTCAATTCTGAATTTGAGACTGCCCTGTTTCTAACCTATCTACAGTTCGCCAATACATTTCATCATCAAAACGTTGGCGGTAATTCATTTTTACTGTTTGAATTTTAATTTAACCGATTGGTGTGAAATATACCTAGAGAGATGTACTAGCGAATGAATTGTGGATTTTAGCACGAGCGCATATAAATTCCGTTAATTGATTAGGTCTGCCCCTCCTCCCCACAAATACGCTTTTTTTTAAAATAAATTTATTTGCGAAACTCCTTATGCTCCACATTGTATAAAATGAGGCTTACAGACGTAAGTGGTAACAACTTTACAAAAAAATAATAATGATGACAAAAAAAAAACATAATTAAGAAACAAAAATTAGGGGGGAAAACACAATGAGGGAAAAAAACATAAAAGAGCCAAATCTAAAATAAAGGAAGGGAGGAAATACACAAATATAAGGAAAGGAAGGAATCTGTAAAATTTTAAAAATGTATACAGTGAACAAATTTTCTCAAGACATTAAGGCTTTCAAAAGAATTGACTAACAAAGACAAAATGGGTAGCCAAGAAATACCTAAGTGTTTTAACTCCTTTTTAAAATTTTCTCTTTTAAAACAATATATATTACAATACAACAAGACATGTTCCGCCGTTTCAGCGTCCAGCCACAAGAACAAATATCATTACCAATTAACCTAAGCTAAACCTAAATAAATAGCTCTTAAAATTACCATGTCCTGTTAGAATCTGGGATAACTTAAAATCAGTAACAAATTTCTTACATTTTAGCCGTTGATAAAAGGTCGGAAAAAAAATTTTAGTCCACAAAGCTTTAGGTGAGGCCAAGAATTTGGAGTTCCAGTCGGAAACAGTTCTTTTCCAAGCTAAATGCTTCCAGTGGGACGATGGCTCGGACATCGAAAGGCTCATATTTTGTCAAGTTGCCTCTTTAGCTAACTGGTCCGCTCTATCATTGCCGAGATTTCCACTATAGCCCCGAACATAAGAAAAGTCGATATCACAGTCTTCAAGGTTGTACAGAATAGACTGAACCTCCACGACAAATTTTTCTGTAGAATTTATATTGCGAAAAGAATGAAGCGAAGAGAGTGATTCGGTGCAAATAAGAAATTTGAGAGTATCGCCCTGACCGAGAGAGTCCTGAATCACTTTTATGGCAAGATTAATGCAGAGTAGTTCGCCTTGAAAAACAGAGCAATCATCTCTTATTCAATGCTGGAAAGTAACTATTTCAAATCCTTCCTCGTAAATAACGCAGACAAGACCAACACTTCCATTCAATTTACTCCCATCCGTGAAACAAATAGTTTTATAATCGTGAAGAACTTCATTTGAATAAGGTACAATAGTGATAGGCTTTTTACATGAAGGGTGTGGCATTAATTAAATTGGAATCACCCATCCAGCGTTCCAAGGCTGGTATTCAAAAAGCTTTCCCGAACATCAAGATTGTTCAAAATAGCCAAGTCAATAGGTGGCATTCCAGAAATCGCAAACACTGCTTCATAACTAAGAGTTTTATATCCTTTAATGACACGAAGTAAAACCTCCGTTGCGTTCTCCTAATCAGTCTACTATTAATTTTCTTTTTTAAAGAGTGTCCCCAAGCTCTCGATGCATAAGAAATAAGAGGTACTATCCCCTGCTTATAAATCAACTGAAGAATATTTGTTTTCACCCCAAAAGTATTGTTTACAATTCTTAACAGTCCAAGAAGAATTTTTTCACTTTTGCTAGAAGCATAAGAGATATGCTCCTTCTACTGCATTTTGTTATCAACAGTTATGCCCAAATACTTAATCTTGTGCACTTCTTCAATTGTTACACCTCCACGTTTTAAGTTGATTTTTTTATCTACTGTCGATTTTTTATAAATTTTCATAACTTTTGATTTAAATGGATTAAACTCTAACTTATATAGCTCTGAACATTTAAAAATATTATCAAGAATGTTTTGTGACAAAGTGCAGACATCCTGAAAGTCTTTACACTGGACAATAAGAAGTACATCATCTGCAAAAGCTATTTTATCACAATTTGGAAACTTTGAGATGTTGCAAAGAAGATCGTTCATAATTAAATTCCACAGAAAAGGTCCCATAACTGACCCTTGAGGGCAACCTTTTTCTAAAGCAATATTTGTTGTGACATTACCCAATGTAAGATCAGCTGAACGAAATTGTAAGGAGCTTCTAATAAGGCAAAATATGTTTTAAGAACTTTGAAACTTTCGAGCAGGTGCAAGATGCCAGGCATTATCGAAAGCTCTTTTAATGTCCAAGGAAATTAGAAAAGTCACGTTGTTTTTTCGCTTGCCCTCTGACTAAATCACAAAGGCGTACCAAGGCATCCTCTGCTGACCTTTGAGGCGTATAACCGTACTGGTTGTCACTCAAAGGACTAGACTTTCTTAAATAATGGTTAAGTCTAGTAATGCAGAGTTTCTCCAAGCACTTTCCCAAACAAGGGAGTAAGCTTATGCAACGAATATTGTCTATGTGCGGCCTTGACAATTCAGTACTTTTAGTAAGTACAATTTTTGCTCTTTTCCAAATTTTTGGGAAAACACCCAATTTCAAGCATTTGTTAAAGAGAGGCAAGAGGACAGAAGGAGAACAATTGTGAAACTTCTTAATCAGTTCATTATTAATTCTGTCGGAACCAGGAAATTTATTTAAACTTAAATTACCTATAACACTGCCAATTTCTGTTCTTGAAAAAGGGATATCATCATCACTTTCATAAACCAAATCAGCTTCTGAACGCAAAACCCTATGTTGAGAATTATCTTGACTATCTGGATCTCGAGGGAAAGATTTCCTCAAGATGGCATCTATAGTATCTTCAAAAGAAGAAGTAAAATGTCCAGAGGAGACTTCGATTCCTCAGATTTCAAGTCTTTTGGTAAAATTGGTTTTCACTCCATGAGTATAAATTTTCTTCCAAACATTCAGTACAGTAATATCGGCGAGAAAAGATTTCCAAGAGTTCGCCTTGCTTTCGAAGCAGTATTTTTACATTTCCTTCAATTCTTTTCATGAAATTCGACAAAATGTTCAAATTCTTTATTTTTAAATACCAGTGTATTTGTTTACAATATTTACGAAACTTAACGAAATTGTGAAACATGTTTGCTGTAATTCTGTCAGATGTGCTAATATTATAATGTACAATAAGAGTTAATATAATAAAAGGATGGTCCAAGCAAAGATAGATGAAACATTTTAATTTTAGGAACTTAATAAAATTTCTTCTATAATACATTTTAAGTAAGATTTTTAAAAAAATTATGTTTTTGTAAAGTATAGGATTTGTATACAAGATACATATTAGTCAAACTGAATTATTCTTTTAGATGAAAGTTATTCAGTCATTTTTATAACAGTTTATTTTTTTCAAATTGTAACTTTAGAAAATTATAATTTTCTGCACATTATAAGCTTTGCTGATAAATGTTCCTAATTTTATTGTGCCACAATTTATATACAAACTATTCAGGCATTAATCAGAATTATTCAGTATCTTCAAATGCATCTATTTTAGAAAAGCTAGGTTGTTAAAGAAGTAAATCTTACTTTTAAACAATGTCAAGGCAAAAGAGAGCAACACTTGAAACGATGCCAAAATTACTAAGTCTGGGACTCATATCACATGAAAGTTTCGATCGTTAGTTGAATATAACATGAAACAGAATTCATTTCTCTAAAAAAAATGTTTTTTTTTAGTGGAATTAAGCATATAGTTCTTTCAATCAACTATCACCTGACCGCTTACAAACCACTCAAACGATCGTGGCCTTGTAATCAGATTAAATGTGCAAATAAATTTTAAATCTAACTTATTAATTAGATTTCATTTAATTTCACTGTACAACTACTGACTATATGCCTTAGAATTTTAAATCGTGGGCTTAGAGTTAACACTTCAATTGATTTTTGTTATTCAGTGCACAATACGTAAATACACTCAGTCCTTGTTTTGCTAATCGTGCATTATCCTCTATTACATTGAAGAGGATTGGCTTAAGTTGTGTTATACTTCCACTTCAAGACAACCATTTGATAATGATGCTTATGACGGTTTTTATAAAGGTCATTACATAGTTAAAATAGTTTCTGTCGAGAAATAGCTAAAAGGCCTCGCAGCAAGTCGTTCGCTTTTCAATTACCTTGATTGGTTTTACCAGAAATCAAGCTCAATTTAAAACCATTTGACTAATCGAAGGCGCGGTTTAAGTCTCCGGTTTGTAAGGAAAATTCGGAGGACGACCCCTATCCTACAAACAAACGGAGATATAATCCACAAAAGCAATTATGTAGCAACAAATACGATTTTCAAGTTTAGGAGACGATTGATGATATTCAAAGAAGTAAGCTAAAAATTAACTTTGAATGCAGCCTCTTTCACAACGATGGATTTCAGAAGCTGAGTCCAGTTGCAGTTTGTTCATCAAATAATTGAAAAAGTCAGTGAAAAAATATTCGTTGGAAGCTCTGCTTTCGTAAAAATATTGAGAATGCAATGCTACCATAGAAAGCGCCTTTTCTATGCCAGAAAAACCAAGTTTGTTTGCAAATGTTTCTTTTTTCTATATGAACAATTCGATTCAAACGTAAAACAGCCTATTCAATATTCTCCTGAGGTGTGTTTAATTATAGAGGTCTCTGCAAAGAAAGTCTCGTCGTGGCAGATCCAAAATATTTTTTGATTTTCCACGTACTATGCTGACTAATGTGCATGAAAAATAAAAAGTTTCCTGAAAAAAAAATGTTCCTTTTTCAACTAAAATTAATATAAGACTGCGTCTTATTTTCGAGAAAACATGGTGCATGTTGGCTTAAAAATAGGTCAGTGACTAAGAACAAGTTAAAGGAAGATTAAACAAGAAAAATAAAAAAAAGGAAAATTTGTCAATATCTTCATGTGCTAACACAGCGTTTCTCAAGCTGTGGGATGCGCCACCTGGGGGCGTGATAACACGACAAAGGGGTGCTAGAATATTGAAAGGCCGAAAATAAAATATTATTTTAAAATATTATTAATTTACTGAAAGGAAACCAAACAAAATACATTGACATAATAAAAATATGTATAAAATACGCATTTATACTGATATAATATATTTATAAATGTATCAGTAGTGCACAACGTATTTGATAATTAATTTAACAATACCACGTTAAGAACAAGTTAAAATAATTACCAGTATGTCATATATAAAAAAATCTACTTATTTTGATGCAGTGCACGGTTTTTAATTAAAGTCATATTTTAGCTTTACTTCAAAGTATATTATTACTGAGTTCAATACATTGTTAGTGTTTGGAGGGAGGAAAGGGATGCAAAAAAAATTTTGACTGAAAATTCGGTCGTAAATTTTGGAAGTACACATACAATGGACATAAGCAATGAAAACTCATGAGTGAAAGTGTTGCAAATTTTATTAGAATACATCTTAATTTACTAATTACCACAAAATTAAAAAAAATATTAATAGCAAAAATGCTGGAATTCATATGGATAACTTTAATTATTATATATATTAATATTTCTATTCAATTATATATAACTATTTCCTATCGTTGTTACAAAATATAAAATAATTTACATCGACTTATGTTTGTCAAACTTACAACATACTACTTATATTGTTTCTTAAGTAACGTAACATAGACCTCGAATGGAATATTTTATAAAGTTAGTGTGACCTTAAAGTAAACGCTTAATACTAACACACGTGCTAATTGCTGTAGCTAAGCGGGATTTTAATTTAAATTCACCTCAGTAAACCACGTATAATGAGGGTAGTAAATATCTGCAAAATAATCACTGCACTTATCTGTCATTAAGATGTTACACGTAATTATAGAGGTTCTTAGTGAACTTTTAGTCCACACGGAAACATTTGGAACCTGAATTTAAGGAAGGGTGTTTGCAGTGAATTTGCGAGTTAAGGTTGTAAGCAGAAGTTTGTTTGACCCTTATTTGGAATCACGCATCTTTTAATGAATATATCTACTGTGTTAAGAATTTTGGCTCCATAGTGTTTACTTGATAAAATTTAATTGAAGAGGGCCGTTGAGATGATAATGTGGAATAGCACATATGCAATTTACTTTGTTTATTTTTAGTTATTGTTCACAGTACTTGACCAATTCGAAAAACATATATAAGTTATATGTTGACCAATCTCATAATGAGGACATAAAATAAAAAGTTTAAATAGACGTTTCGTCAAGTATCAAATATTTTTTTTTTTTGCTTGTAACATTCTTTTCTATATTTGGCTGTTTTCCCCATCTCCCTTTAGCTTTAGAATTTTTACTGTGTTCCAAAAAAGTAATAAAAAAAACTCAATTATATATATAAATAGTAAAAATTTCTCTACAAGAGAGAGATGAATAAACAATAAACAAAACTGAAAAAAATTTAAATTGCAAGCTAACCAGACAATAAATTCAGAAATGATATATAATAAATATAAAAATATGGATGCTACAGTATTATAAACATTGCCGACTTAGGACAGCTTATATATGAAAAAATTTATACAAAATGGGGTTGAACATGTTTTGTGGCTAGCCAACCTTCCCCCTTTCTGTTAATAATAATGAGCAAAACCTATAGAAAATAGTGAATAGAATATCTAAATCCATTTCAAGAAAAAGGTAACTTACCTAAAATTTGCATTCAAAAATGCAGAGCCCACGCTTAATTTGAGTACAAAAAACAAGTTATTGCCAGATTTTGGTTCAAACGTAGCTGCTTAGCGCCTATATATGTTAGAATTATGATAAATGGAATTCAGGTCTTTTATAGATCTTTCTATTATGTAGCATATATATATATATATATATATATATTGTGTGTATGTAGTGTTTTTACTAATTTACATGTTATTATTCTTTAAAGAAATATGAGAAAAAGTATTTGAACTTGCAAAATCTACGATAAAAATCTTAAGTAGATCAAAAAGGAAACTAAAAATACAGTACAATTTAATGAACTGGGCACTGACAATAAACCACAAATGTTGCAATCAAATCTGCACAAAATACAGCTAAATGCAATCGTTTCCTGTAGTTTCGGTGCTTATGCTATTTCAGCATTTTCAACATCAATTTAGAAGAATTAGTACAACTAACATTAAGCAGTTTGTATTCGTAAATACACCGTGCCTTTTAACAAAATTTGTCCTCCATTTCAGATCTGAGCCGGGTCCATGTAAGTGAATGTGAGCTAAGAAATCCCAAACTATTTTCTAATTTAAAGAATGACAAATAAGCATTTGAAAGAGAAAATGGATATCATTATAATAATCACCCCTCTCAGTTCCATTCATATACAAGTAACAAGGATTGAAACATATCTGCACTTTAAAAGATATTGTTACGTAGATCGGGGTTCGAGGATTTTATGCAAAATCAGTCGTAAATAACAAGGCAATTCCTTAAGAGCGATGAGTATTTATTGGAGTAAATCAATCCTTGAAAATACAGGATTCAACAGCAAAATTCGCAGAATAATTAACAGAAGGATTTCACACCTTCAACAGCACTCAGACACAATAAGCAGTGTCTAAAATTCACGTATGTAAATGACTATTCACAAGCACAGCCGAGCTTATCAAATTCAAGGCAAGTCTTCTAATCGCTAATCAAAACAGTGCTCACTACTCGCTGGTTAAAATCAGACTGCCTGTTGCGGCGAGTCTCTCTCTATTTATAGCAGAGGCCGAAATTTCTGGAAAGATGCCCTCGCGCCACAGATCGTGAAATTAGTGGATTTTTCTACTAATTTCTAGAAGAATCCAGAGAGTCCCGAACTCACCAACATGGTCGCAAATTGATCGCCAACTTGGTCGCCAAAAATGATGCCAACTTGGCTCTATCGCCAATATTTCACCAAGTTCCCATTGAATTGCCATTATAACGTAAGAGACGGCTTGCTTGTGAATATTACAATCTTAACATAAAATAAATATAGAGTAATATAAAGGCATTGCGCATCCAAATCCAAATTATTTACATTATTTTATACAAAATTCGTAACAATATATTTCCCCCTGACTTCGATTTTTGATTTAGATCCACCTAATAGTGAAAAAAGCAGACAAAATTTTTGCTAAAGCTACCTATTATTTAAAACAACCTAAAAATGATTTTTTTCAGCCTATATATATATATATAGAATCCAAAATATTTTGACTCCCTTTAGAGATAAGTAAGTGGTTAGGATGATGGATTTTTGTGACTCACTATCTAATGACAATTCGGGATTGGAATCAATTTTATTTAATGATCTTAATGATTATAGTAGTAATATTAACACTAAACGATTCAAGACAAGATTTTTTTGGAACAAAAAATTCATTAATAGTCGAACTCATTATATTAAACAAAAAAATTTAGATTCTAGCAATTATAATAAACAATTTGGTAATAAAAGTTACATTAATGTACTGATCTACACGTAAATAAGGACAAATTATCTCAAACAAATTTAAAAGCATTAAATCTAATAATAGTCTTAAGTTGAGATTCAATAAATGCAACGATAGTAGATGTTAGACTTGCACTATGCTAAACCAAGATCAATATGGTTGAATCTAAATTTAATATATGTAAAACTATTAATTGTATTTACCTTTTAAATTGTAAAGTTTATGAGTATAAATATATTGGACAGACCTCAAATACTATTAACATTAGGATTAATCAACATAGACATGATGTTAGAACCTTCAGTAATTCCAAAAATTCTAATAAAATTGAACTCAGACACTTTCACATGCTTGATTTTAAAAATGTTGAATTGCCAATTATTAAATTGTACCAAATACTAAGCACAGATTATGGTGGAAAAATCATTTATTAGGAGTTTTAATACAATATATCCATATGGTCTTAATGTTATGCACTTTGCTAAAAACACACTGCAAATTATGTTTCAGAGTAATGATGAGCATTTTTATATTGTTCCCAATTTCGATAATAATTCTAAAATAAATTCCAGAAGCAAAATAACTAAAGGAAAAACAGAGATAAAAAATCTTTAATTAATAATATTAAAGATATTATAGATGAGTTTGAAATAAACTTCAATATCAAGAAGATCGAATACTTCATATTTGGTCTTAATAAAAAGGAAATTATAATGTTAGATGAAATCTTTAATAATGAGTGCTTAAAGGTGTGTCATGCAGTTCACATCATTAAAGATATTAATAATTTTAGTTAATAAATTCAATATAAATAATGATAAAATTAATGAACCCCTTCTACAGAATATTATTATTCATTTTATTATCCATGAATAAAACATTTGATAAAGTTAATTTTTCTAGTGTAATTAATAGACATTTGTCACTTTTTCCTGTTAGGAATGTAGTTGTTAAAAATGTTAGATAGATATGGGCAGATTTATCTTTAATTACAATAGTAGTTCACCTTCTCTTGACATACATGATTGTAAATGTAAGAACTATCATGAATTTATTGATGTAGTCACAGGCAATTTAAATATAATCAAGGACAAAATTTCAAAGATATCATGAGTAAAGGCACTAGTATTAGATTAACTATTTCTAATAACAATAATACTGTTAAAAATAAATTAAAAGATATAAATAATTTTGTTAGAAAATTAGTGCTGTTAAATATGGTTTGTCTTTAGAGGCGTTTGATGAATTTAAGTAAAATATATTAAAAGACAGATGAAATTTAATTACCATTCTATATCAGTACTTACTTATAAAGATGTAAAAAAGAAGATTTATGATTTACAAAAGAATTTTGTTATTGTTTGCATAGACAAAGTGCCTGGAAATTATGCTGTAATTTGTAATTTTTTTTATAATAATATGATTAATGAAAACTTTTTTAAACAATGAATCTTTTAAAAGAATGGACTTGTCACATAAAGAAATCAATAATTGAATTATTGCTATAAATAGAAAATTAGGTGTTTCCATTCATAAGATTAAGTCTCCATATATATATATTTAACATCTAAATTCCATAAAAATCCTCTTAAATTTAGAACAGTAACAAATGATTTTAAAACATATACCACTACTGATGGTAAAATTCTGCATAACATTAGACAAAACTTCATCAATATGCAATGTAATAAAACTATAAATAAAAATAGTAAAGAAATTATAAATTTTTTTTAAATAAAAACATTTACTAAGCGCATAGTTATGACTTTGAATTTCTTTTTAATTCCATTGATATCAAGGATATTATTAAGGTAATTTTAGAAAATCATAGTAATTATAACCTTAATATTAATTTACAAAAATTTAGAACTCTCATAGATTTAGTCTAAAAAGATAAATGCATTAATTTTAATGGCTCTTTGTACAAACAAACTAAAGGTTTGCCCCAAGGTGGCCCTCCTAGCAATAGTTTGGCTAATTTATATTTATACGTTTACGAATATAAATATATTACTAATAATGATTGTTACATTATTAGATACCTAGATGATCTAATTATTTTTGGTAAAAATAATGTTAACCCCAATATTACTTTTTATCCCAATTGTTTAAACCTAATTCAAATTAATAGCAATCCAGCTAAAACTAATTACTTAAATGCATCATTGTATATTAAGGACTATAAATTATACAGCAATATATATGATAAAAGAGATGATTTTAATTTTAACATTCTTAAAATGCCATGCTGTAATTCGAATTTATCTATATCTTTATATAGAAATATTATTTTCAATTATATTTATCGTAATAACGTATTACTTAGTGATAAATTTAATATATATTTAAATTTTAATAACTTCATTAAACATTGTATGGAACATAGATACTCTGCTAATTTTATAAAATGTTATATTCATATCAGTTTAGTGTAAAAAATAAGTAATAAAAATAGAATTTTTAATTAGTTGTACAATTAATCGATAGATGGCGCCTCATGCTAAGTAAATTAGCAAAAATATATTTTATTAAAAATTAATTGTATATGTCTTGGTTGTACTTTTATTTTCGAAAAAATTTTAAAACAAAATTTAGAGTTTTTAAATGTATAGAGAGAGGCTTTATGTTATTTTATCAAAACTTACTAATTTTATGCATTACTGATATTCACCTTCCTGCCACCCGGGAAAAGGGTTATTGCTGTACTCACGTGGTAAGTCTTTATCTAATTGTTTTATCTTTGATTTTAACATAATCTAGAAATTATTAAAGGCTATAATATTATCGTTTTATATTAATAGATTATGGTTTATTTGGAATGCTAGTTAAATTTCTCTAGACATTTCTTACTTTCCCTATGGCCCAGAGTTTTGGCAAAAACAGGTGCAGGTTGGCTGGCCACAAAACTTTTTTTAAACCTGCAATCTTGGTTCCTAAGGCCAAGGAGTTTACTATAGTACTACTGTGGCTAAGACTTTATACTATCTTGAATATAGTTATCTTAGGTTTATAACTATTTTGTGTATATTTTTATATGTATGTAAGCCATTAATTATTAATAGTTAATTTGTGGGAAGAAATGCTAAGAAGTTTTATAAGAATTGCGTAACATATTTTTGTCCTTCAATGTTTTGAATATTTTTTTTATATATATAAAGAAGGAATCAAAGCTACGGATTAACAGTTGTAATTGATAGAACTACTAAAGACAATTTTAACAAACTTCATCTTAAACGCCTTTTATATTTAGTCTAGTATATTTTAGGCTTCAGTTCAGCACTTCTTTTTTTTTTCAAAGACTAGTGTCAAATACAAGATTACATATAATGTCCAATACAAAATGGTGGTACTAAAAATATTTTCATCTTCAAAACAGTTTCTTAGTTCCTTAAAATTAATCTTACAGCAACCATGTAGTTCATTACTTTTGAAGTATTCGGTATCTAGAGTCATTACTTATATTTTCTCATATTCTATTACATTCTAAATATGTGGCCACTTTCTTGTTATAAAGAAGAATGAAGCTACAGTTAGCCAACTTATCTATCATTCGGTTCAATATCTGAGAAAAGAGCTATTTTTCATATCTTCATCTTCCAATTATGCTTTTTTCAAAAGGGTTTCCTATTAGTTTGTTATATATTGTATCTATTGTGAAGCTTTCTACATGGAATCATTATTCTCTTTAAGAAATGGTTTCGCTGATTTTGAAACGGATGAAGTCATAAACATTGGACAAAAGAAAAATTTTTCTGTCTTATGAAAAGATTACGATGTTTCATACATCTTTTATTTTTATCCTGGATAACAGTTCTATTTCATCCTATGCCTTTTTTCGAAGTATTTTTTTATCTAAATCAGTTAAAAAGAAAATTGTGTTTTCTATAATATGTATCATACATTATGGAAAGGTACTTTAAAAAAGGATTAAAAGATATAATATTTAAAAAAATATATCATTTAGAAATTAAAAAAAAATAATTCTCTTATATCTAAAATAAAAAAATTTGCATACTTGAAAAAAATTTCTTGCTTTATAGAATGAATTGAAAAACGCGTTAAATGTTAGTATTTATTTAATTAAACGGAAAATAGCAAAAGTTGCATTGGATATGATACAAATTCAAGAAATTCATTGAGAACATTAAAACTGAAAATTTATTTAATTAAACGGAAAATAGCAAAAGTTGCATTGGATATGATACAAATTCAAGAAATTCATTGAGAACATTAAAACTGAAAATTTATTTAATTAAACGGAAAATAGCAAAAGTTGCATTGGATATGATACAAATTCAAGAAATTCATTGAGAACATTAAAACTGAAAATTCTACATTTTTCCACCAAAGTTTCAAACTTCTTATTTTCTTTGCCTAAAGATTTGTTTTAATATTTTCACAAGCATCTTGCTAATGTTGTTAGAATTTTTTAAAAATTTTTTCCCCATTTAACGGGTTATTTTCTTCCATTGTTTATGAGAAAAAATTACCAGCATTTCCTACATTAAGTGTTAGTTTTTCTATTAAAAAATTTTAAGCGAATTTAAAAATGTGGGATAAAATATTTCAAAAATATTTTGATAAGAGACATTTACCTTCCTGCTATCTAAATTCTTAAAAATAGCTGTGTTTTGTTTGCCTTCTTTACAAATATTTTTTTTAAATAATTAATATTTAGAATATTTTCAGCATTCGTTTTATTTTGTCTTTTATATATTTTCAATTTAAATTATCTTAATAACTGATTTTGAATAGTATTAGCATGAATATTTATGTGTAATTTAGTTCGAAAGTACTATTTACATCATCATTATAGATATTACGAAAAATTGAAGTGTATATTTGCAGCTCCAATTTTAAAATGTAATTAGGTTATAAGGCTTTCTGTGCTCTCTCAGAATAAAAATAAAATCTGGAGTGTCCTTTTTCTGTTCCTTTCCAAACACTCCAGATGGAATATATTGGATATAATAGAAAAAATTAAGAAAGATTGCAAAGCACTTAATCCATACCAAAGGAATGATTGGTCGTTATCTGGCACTATCTTGAAGAGGAAATGCGCTTTATGATACTTCCTGTATCTACTTGCAATCAAGGTAACGTCTTCGGCATCGGAATTCAATCTTGAGAAACGGCAAAAAGTGGTTCTATTCTACGGGATTCAGCTGGAATTGGTAATAAGCCATTCTGTGATTTATTTGCCAACTTTTTATATGGTCTAGATACGTTAAAATAAAATTTAGACACATCTTTTCCTTTCGAAATTTACTTGTACTATTTATCGTTTTTAAAATTACTTTTAGTGTATGGTTTTACCCAAAATAATAATTAAGTAAAATATTGTGTGATATGTCATTTTGCCTAGCTATTTAATTAACTGCGAACAATCTTATCGTCTTTCAAAATTTAATCATGTTTTGTTGTTATTTTCAACTAATACT
>BMAO01023193.1:0-16885 GCA_019973975.1 Trichonephila clavata | reverse complement strand
CATTCGCATTCAAAAGAGAAGACTTTCCAGTGTTCGGTATGTGAGAGAAAATATAGTTATAAATCTAATCTTGACAGACATATGATAAAACATACAGAAAAAAAAATTCCAGTGTCATGTATGTCAGAAAATTTTTTTTGATAGAGGATATCTTATTAATCATATTCGCTCGCATACTGGCGAAAAGCCATTTTTGTGTGATGTGTGGCAAAAGGTTTTCTCAACTAGGAAATCGTACGAACCATATGAAAACGCATACTGGAAAAAAACCTTTCCAGTGTGATGTTTGTGAGGAAATGTTTTCTGAGAAAGGATATCTTACGAAGCATATGAACCTTCATACTAGTGAAAAACCTTTCCAGTGTAATGTATGTGAGAAAATGTTTACTCAAAAAGGAGGTCTTACGATGCATATACGCGTTCATACTGGTGAAAAACCTTTCCAGTGTGATGTATGTGAGAAAAGGTTTACTCAAAAAGGAGCTCTTGCGATGCATATACGCGTTCATACTGGGGGAAAAAAATACCAGTGTTCTATATGTAAAAAGAAGTTTGCACGATCATATGATGTGAAAAGACATATTGATACTCATACTAAACATTAAGCTGTTAAAAGCTATTTCTATAAAGCTGCTTCTTTTTTAGAGTAATTTCTGTAAGAAGTTTTCAGATACAACTTCTTTAAAAAAGTAGTTGCGCATTCACATTAAGGAAAAGACGCCTTTATTACACTATATATATACAAAGATTTTTTCCTGATCAGAAGGTCTACACCCAACGGAGTAGGATTTAACACGTATAAAAATTAAAGGTCTTAGCGAATGTAAATGAAATTTTCTCATACAGATATATTGATGCACGTAATGTTGCACTTACGGAAAAACGACCCGAAACTGAGGTGTGTCATTCAAGATTTTCTGTGAAAAAAGTCTTCCTGATCATAAACGAATGCATATTGTATAGACCTTTTTCTTAAGTGTTAGCTGTCATGAAATATTTCTCATGAAATGAATTGTAGTTCGATTATACATATTTGAAAAATGACTAATGTATACGACTAATTTTCAGGAAATCAAAGTTGATATTATGACATGTATACAATTGAAAAATCTTTTGCTAAAGAATCTTCTTTACACTTGCGCTCAGGAAAAGATTTTTAGTTCATAATATCATTGAAATTTAAAATAAAATGTGAAAGTACTTTTCAACTAATCTTTCAAATTAAAATAACTGTTTCTTGAACTGAGAAAATATATATACCATGCTCCAATAATATTTTCAAATTTTATATGGAATAATAATCTTTTATCATGAACTACAGCACATGAACTGTTTATTAAAGAGTATGTCATTGGAAGAATACATCCTATATATCCTGCATGTGAAGCAACTACATAAGAGATTTTAGATTTATAATCCCACAGGAGAACGTGCTCGTTAAATCTGTGGGTCCGAACGGTGTCGCGATCTATCGTGTTACTTGAGCAAAATCGCACTGTCAACCTCTCGGGGGGCCCAAAGCTTAGGCTAACTACAGGCGTAAAATTCTAGCCCTTAGCCGCGATGAATTTCGTGGACCTTGATTTGATGTTACTGTCGATCAGGTGGCATAAGCAACAACAACAACAGATTTATAATATTATTAAAAAGGTGAACTGTTTTAAAATTTTTGATGCAATTGTTACTTTTTGTATTTTTAGAAGCTTTCATTAAGTGTAAAATGTAATGTTAATGATTGTTTTTCCCTTTTGTGTGATCTTCGTATTTTGTAAATTCAGTTACTTAGTTTTTCATTGTGAGTGATTTTTCATTGATAATTTTTCTTACATTTAGAATAAAACCACATTTTAAAATATTTAATACATTTTGTGTTATTTTCTCTTATAGATATGTTTAATGAATTTCTTAATCCCATTTTCCGCGCTTGCTTTTTAGCTAAACGAAAATTTAGTTAATATTTTTTTTTAAATATTGAAGATTTTTTTTTTGCAAATGTATTATAGTTTTGTGTCTATTTTTTTAAATCTATGTTCATGTGAATATTGTTTACACTGTAGTAAATAGAACTTTCTACCTTAATTGGACTCTTGGTTTAATTTTTATCAACACCGTAGTTTAAAGCTGCTCCTTAGTTAATAGACATCGGAAATCTTAAATTTGTAACTCGGTAAAGGAAAGAAAAAAAATATCTGAAATGTCAACCTGCACAAAGAACTTCCACTCCACAACAGTGTTCGGACTAAGAGAATTGTAATATTTAACCTGCGATAAAGCTGAATGCATAGGTAGGATTGAAATTTAAAATATATAAATGTTTCAGGAACTAAATGAGTTAGTATTTTATATTATTTATTTGCACATAAATACATCTTAATCATTATTAATAATATTTTTTTACATTTTTTTTTTTTTTTACATTTAGTGTAAGAAGACAAATTTTAACGGAAGTTTTTCCTATAACTATTTTAGTAAATACAAATCGTATCCTTAGCAAATGTCACATCATGTAGCATTTAGCATGCAACTAAGATAACAAGTTTATTTTACTTAATTATGTAATATACTTTATGTAAGTGTATTGAAATTAAAATTTTAATTTATTAAGTGCAAGTGTAAACGTTATTTCAGAGATACATTTTTGTGACTAAAAATGATTTTGAAGAGATGAAATTAGTTAATAAATTAGCAAAATATACTTTTTAATAGTAATTTGTTCAAAATAATTCAGACTTGTTAAGAAATATTTAATTACTTTTAAGCCCAAGTATAGAACACTAATTAGAAATATTTTAGATGTAGAAGAGAACATTGTCAAATAGAATCGTACCAAAATGGATTGTATGTAATTATTCTTATATAAACTAGGAAAGAAAACAATTTGGAAATATACTAGAATGTATGAATTTTACAAATTTTAGCACTTATTATAAATGCCCAATTTGAATGGCTATAAAAAAAATAACCATCTACAGTTTAATGAAGATCTTAAGGACATCCTTTGAATAGAGTTTTATATTTACTTAACCTAATGGAATTTGTTTTCCGAAAACAAAGCGTAATTTTAAAAAAAGGATTTTAAAACAATATTAATTACCCAAACATTTGTATATAAATAAATAATGTTTGATTTTACATTAGCGATCCTATTTTGTAACTGAATGCTACTGGAGAATATTTTGAAATGATTTCGAAATATCAATCTGAGTGTACATTTGAATTAAGATATATATTTAAATAAATATATAAATTAGTAACTATATGTTATACATGCTACTCTCTTCCTCTAAACATATCCTACGAAAAGCAATAATCTATCGGACTTGGTTTATTGAATTTAATAAACCTGTCCGTTTATAATATAAGTATGCAATTAGCTATCCAATCTATATCGGACAAAATAGAATATAATAAAATTCATAATTAATTTCAAGAATTAGTAAAGTTTATCCATTTATATACATAGCTAGAATATAACTGATATGAGAAAAAATTTCAATATTTTTAAACCGAAATCAGAAATACTATCGCATATTTTCTTTGACTATAAATTTAAAATCACACACACACGTTTGCTTTATTTTACCATTACTTTTCAAAACTCATCGGTAATGATAGGTAAGTGAGTGTGATTATGTTTCCGAATTTATGAGATAGGTTACACGAGTTGATCTGGTGATTCGAGTCCTAAACTCGCTAAAATGCATCATCCTCGATGATTATGGACATTATGCATCAAAACGGGGTAGGACTTAATTTGTTCCTTAATGTAGGTGGTCATAATCGCCTAGTGGGTAAGGTCACGAACTTGTGGTGGACGTTTTGAGAGCTCGAGTCTTAGTTGCAATGAAAACTCGCTATGTAAAGGGGCTGATAGATGTTTTAAATAAGTCGTGGTTTCAATCCTCCCATTGGCGTAGAAGTTCGTAGCGGGTGTTCCCTTTTGGGTGTAGTCCTCATCACTTGACCATAGCTCAAGGATACGATGCCCATCGCCAAAATCTCTCGTGTTGCTTTTAAGTGCGACGTTAATTTAACTCATACATTAAAATTCCATGTCTGAGTTATCTGGACTCCACATATTTAATTGAAATATACCTATATTTTGATGCTTTAAATGTAAATGTACAGTGGAATTTCCTCCAGATAGACTTCAAATGAAATTGCTTCTTCATCAAGTGACTGCAGTTCTAAGTTAGGCTCATCCTCAGTGGCACTCATGCATATTCTTCATGCGACTTACATACAGATCTTTGAGAATGACAAACGGTTTGTTTCCGATAACACAATGAATGAAAATTTCTCAATGCTCAAATTCTCTAACACTTCAATTACTTAAAGCAAGCTAATTTTAATTTCATTTTAGAAGTGGGCCCACAATTTTCATGAGAAATTTGCCCACTCGATATAAAAAGGAGTTTCATGGCAATGTTAACGTTATTCAAATTATGGTTTATTAAACAAATTTTCTATCTAGGGACAACTTAGCCATCTTTATGTGATATTGTAAATTTTATTTTGCATAAATGCCTTCCGTTCAAGATCTAAAGATGCCGAGGTTAAGTTATATATAAGAAATATAGAATATAAAATATATATTTCATGCAAAATAATTCAGAACTGTTGAAAGAGTGTGTAATCCGAACAATATTTTGTGTAAGTATAAAAATCAAATGGACAGATATTGGCAATAACATTTCGAAACAAAAATGAAACCCTCATTAAAATTATCCTCGAAGTTGAATATAAGTGTATTGTTAAAAAGTAATATAAAAAAAGGAATTTTTAAGTCAATTCCTACTTAGAGCACCAAAAAAAAATTTTATTTTATTTCATTTTTTTTAAAAAAATTACAATTAATATAAACATGTATATACATATCACATAATCAAAATATATTAAGTGGCAATATAGCAAGCAATTTTCCCTTTCATATAGGGTGTTCTACCACCGTAATGTTTTTTACAATTTATTCAACCATAAATCCTATTCTTAGTATATATGCCTCCCAGGTAGAATTCGAACGCACGACCTTTGGATTAGAGGTCCAACACGCTATTCATTGTTAGTCGAGTAAGAGGAGTGCAATAGTGCAGAGTGAGCAATCGTGTAGAAATCTTTATTTTATTCGCCAGCATACCTCACAGAATATTTTGGTGTTTTTTCAGCAAAGTGTTAGGATATATATTCGCCGGATGGGATTCGACATTCAGGACTCTAGACCTCTTTCCTATAGAGCGAGTTTGGGATGCTGTGAGGAGGGTAATTGCAATTCGCAATCCCTTCCGATAACCATCCAAGACCTGAAAATGGAAATGCTGATCAATTGATATAAATTGCCTCAGAAACTCACATATGTAATGTATGAAATGATGGTTAAATTGTTGCATGTTTATAAAAGAGGACCATAATTACTATTAACCTTTTTTCTTCTCGGCAATGTTGTTTGATATCTTTCGACTCTAATGTGTGACACGCACAAACATGCTTGCCTATTATAACTTTTGACTGGATATTTTTGCATTATATCTCAAATCTATTTTATCACAGTTACCTACCATATTTTATTGAAATATGTTAAAGGAGTAATAGTAGTAATTTAACATATATGGGATTCTTTTAATTTTGAACACACTGGTAAATGTAATATTCTACAAATAGTATAAATCTGTGAAATTAAAATTTTAGACTATCTATTTTGGTTATGTTTGCAAATTTGTAGTGGTTAAACAAAAGGCAGAATTGGAATTGATGCTTTAATTCTTTATTAACTTCACAAATTGAAGCAGCTTGTTGACTATCTGCGAGGCTCATAGTACTTTCCAACTTCTATATAGTGAGGAGTAGAAACATGCGTATATTTAACTTCGACAAGAAAATTCAGGCTGTTCCTTAGCGGCACCAGGACTAAAACCTTTAAACCAACAATGCCTTCACACAAATTGGCAATTATAACCACTGTATTACACCCGTAAAAATAAACATCAAAACTAAATTTAATAAAATGTATCAAAAATATTTAAGATTTAATCTCTGTATGGTACATCCCTCCCCCCAGATCAACATATGCATATATGTGTTAAAACTGTCCCAATTCCTTCAAACACCAAATTTAGATGAGCAACTTAATGAAAATTTCATAATCCATTGTACTGGGCTGCAACATTAAGCACAATTCTTACTCAAGGAAACACAACTCGCTCTGCTGCGTTTAATGTCATCACCGATTCATATACTGCATGACTTTTTTCTGCTATTGGATATCTAATCTTCTTTAGGATTACAACTGAATGCAAATAAGCATTTTTGAAACAATAATATAAAAGAAACGGTTTTCTGTATCAGACTCTACATTTTGTGTTTTGTGTGTGTGTGCTTTTTTTTTCTATAATGTATATTCATAAATCTTTAAATTTCTCAATTTCTGGCAGTTAGTACATAATAACTATTTTCTTTGGATCTGACATCCATTTTTGGATACACTTCAGTTATCCTGGATGTTGAAGGAGGATCTCCCGAACTTCGGCTTGCATTACACGTTGGTAAGCTGACGGGTGCTACATGCACTGGTATCGTGTCCAAACCGAATAAAAGATGCAATTAGACAGGTCGATGTTCCTGTGTGTGTAGTTGAAAAACTTTAAATAAATCATTTACTTTTGTTCTGATCCTTAATATGTAGCAAATTCTAAAGAATATATTCAAACTCTTAGAGTGGTCGCGTTAGTCGATTGCTACTAGTTGTGGATTCGAAAACGTAGTCCTACTTTACAGGAGGACGTTACATTTGTTTAGGCTCATAGTGGTAAGGTGTGTAAATTTGGAATGTACGTGCCATCTCAGGTTTTCACCTTGTTTACTTGAACACGTTTCGAATTTGTGAGTTCAGACTCTTATTGCCCTGTTGTTAATTCAAGGAGCGACAGAAATCGATATAAAATTTAACAAAATATTTACAGTACCTGTTGCCAACCTCCACCCCCCCAAAGTGTTGAAGAGTAAATATTAATGAAATGTTCTGTGCAAGAGTTGTTTTATGAACTTTAATTCGTACTCAGAGAGAAATAAATGTTTATTTAAGACCATAGTTGAAATTTGCATTTTGAAAAAAATTATCACATTCTATTGAATGCCGCTTCTACCATCACAGGTTTAAGAAATACTTATACTTAAGCTTTTTAATTAAATTAAGATTAAAAAAATTTACAGTGATAGTCTTTAGAAAATTAAATGTAACTGCTTCCATTTTTTGAAAAAAAAAACTTCAATTCAATACTTCGAAAGCTTTAATTGGTTATATTTTTTTTACTTACTTTCAGCACACACACACACTAAATGTATGAATTTATAAAAAAAACTCGGTATTCTATATAAGAAGAAAATCCTAAATGTGCCAAAGGGATTCGAATTCGAAATATTTCTATTTCAAAACAGGTGCATGTTCTATCTTATACAAACAATGGATACATATTGTACTGAGAATATATTTTCAATCATGATTTTTCATCTTTGTATTCTTACTAAAATAAAACAATCCACCATTAAGAGTGGGTAAAACGTTTTGTTAACACGGAAACACAATATTAACTTTTGAAAATCATCAAGAATTATTAGTTTTAACTTAAAAACTTTAAGATGCAAACTGGATGCGGTAACTGAAACTGAAACGTTAAATATCTAAGCAAAATATTCTAAAAAAATTAAGAAATAATTTTAAATTTTATGAATATTCTTGGAAAAAAAGGGTAAATTAATTTTAGTATATGTATGTAAGTTAACAAAAGGACAACCTAAATGAAATTTCTACTATCTTCCTCACATGTATAAAAAACACATAATTTCAAATTGTATAATTTTAACACTTAATTTTCCTTCAGAAAGGATATAAATGAACTCGCTTATACTAAAACTAGCTGTAACCCGCCCGCTTCGCTGGGTATTTCATGATGTTTTACAAATTTTTACTGCTTATATATATGTGCATAAATAATTGATATCTAAGTCCTAGCATTAAGAATTCGATTGAATTGAGAAATATACTTATACCTGTAACTGTCACGTGTTGATAAAAAAAAGGGCAGAACTCATCTAATTTGTATTTTCTAAAAATCTCTAAAATTGAAGCATAGAATGATGATTGCTCTTTCGTAACTCAAAAACCAAGTGGATTCCCGCAAAACCAATTTTCGGTGGATCTCTACTCCGTAAATTCAACATGCAAGCCAAATTTCAAGTCTAAATCTAACAGAAAAAAACAAAAGTTTTACTATCAATATCCCCGTAATCCCGTTGAGAGCCGTTTTCCAAAATTACCGCTCTTAGCGGATTTCAATTCAACAAAAGAAAAATGCAAACCAAATTTCATTATTATAGTCCTTGTAGCTCGAAAAAAGTAATTTTTTTGTCAATACGTCCCTGCAACCCCCAGAACTTGATTTGCTTAAAATTTATTCTTAGTGGATCCCTATTCAACAAAAGAAACATGCTTAACAAATTTCAATTATATGGGTCTAACAATTAAAAACAGGAATTTATTTCTGTAACTCCTCTTGACCCCTCGCAAACATCTTTGGGGTCAATTTTCATTTTACTCTTTGTTAGAGGAACTCTATTTCATGAAAGGAACATGCCTACCAATTTTCAAGCAGGATGATCAAGTAGTTTAAAAATGGAAATATTTATCAATTACGCCTCTTAATCTCCCGAAATTAAACTTGGTAGTTGATATTCGCGAAACCCATTTTGTAGCGGTTCTCTACTTTACGAAAGGAATCAGCTTATCAAATTTCAAGACTGTAGGTCTAACAGATTAAAAATGGGGATAATTGTCTATAACGCCACTTGAGCCCCCGCAAAGCCACTTCTGGGTCTGTTTTCACAAAACTCATTTTGTAGGGGAATTGCAGTCTATGAAAGGAATCTGCTTAGCAAAATTTGAAGACTGTGCGTCCAATTAATTAAAAATGCAAAAAAATTATCAATAACGCCCCTTGAACCCCCGCAACACCACCTAGGTGTCGATTTTCACAAAACACATTTTGCAGTGTATTTCTATCCTATGAGAGGAATATGCTAACCAAATTTCAAGACTGTGAGTCTAATAGTTTAAAAAAAGAAATAATTATTTATATCTGCCCTTAACCCCCCGCAACACCTCTTGGGGGTCAATTTTCTCAAAACCCGTTTTGTAGCGGATATTTACTCCATGAAAGAAACATTCCTACCAATTTTCAAGCAGGTAGCTCAAATAGTTTAAAAACGAAAATATTTATCTCTTACGCCACTTATTCCCCTGCAACGCCACTTAGAGGTCTGTTTTCACAAAACCTTTTTATAGCTGATCTCTACTCTATGAAAGAAATCTCTTTATCAAATATAAAGACTGTGCGTCTAATAGTTTAAAAATGGAAATAATTATCTATAACGCCCCTTAAGTCCCCTCAACGCCACTTTTGGGGGCAATTTTCACGAAACCCATTTTTAGCGTATCTCTACCCTATGAGAGGAATCTGCTTACTAAGTTTCAAGACTGTACGTCTAATAACTTAAAAATAGGAATTTATAACGCCCCTTAAACCCCCCACCCCCGCAACACCCCTTGTGGGTCAATTTTCCCAAAACCCTTTTTGTAACGGATATTTACTCCATGAAAGAAACTTACCTACCAATTTTCAAGCAGGTAGGTGAAGTAGTTTAAAAACGGATATATTTATCTATTACGTCCCTTTAATTCCCCGCAACGCCACTTAGAAGTCTGTTTTCACAAAACCCGTTTGGTAACTGATCATTATTCTACGAAAGGAATCTATATATCAAATTTAAAGACAGTGCGTCAAAGAGTTTAAAAATGGAAATAATTATCTATAACGCCCCCTAAGCCCCTGCATCGCCACTTGGGGGTCGATTTTCACCAAACTCATTTTGTAGCGGATCTCAACTCTCTGAAAGGAATCTGCTTACCCAATTTCAAGATTGTACATCGAGTAGTTTAAACATGGAAACAATTATTATTAAAGCCCTTAACCCCCCGTAACGCCCCTTGCGTTTTGAATTTCGGAAAATCCTTTCTTAGCTGATGTCTACTCTATCAAAGGAACATGTCTACCAAATTTCAAGTCTGTAGGTTGAATAGTTCCAGAGATTTCGTGATTAGTCAGTCAGTCAGTCAATCAGTCAGTCAGTCAGTGAGTGAGTCGCTTTTCTCCTTTATATATATATAGATGCATTTTTAAAGGTCAAAAATTAAAGAAAATTGATAGTTAACACGATTTATACAAACTTAGAAATAAATTTTTAGCTATTTATATTGCGTCAATAATCTGATTAAAAAATAAATTTAAATTATTGAAAATTATAACATTTTTTGTTACAACTAAATATTATTGACAGACATAAAACAAGAAAAAGAATGATTAATATTTTAAAATCAGAATGTGCTTATTCATTTGTAATGGATGAAATATATTAAATACTTTATATTCAGCCATTATTTTTATTGTTCTTCCATTCAAGAATGTAATAGATCAGTGTTATCAATTCTAGTTTAAATACGTTAAGTTTTTTAAAAAAATTTAGATTAAAAAGCGTATGTGCATAAGTGATAAAATTTTAATAGAATATTAGTTTATTTCCATTTATCAAAGGTTAGAATTTAATAATTATTTGCATAAGAGTATTTAAATTTTTTAAAACTTGAAGCATTAACAGATCAGATACTAAGAATTAAAGTATAATAATTTAAAGGCATTGTAATTTTGTTATAAAAATATTACTAAAATATATTTATTTTTTAATTTCAACTGAAATTAATAATTATCTAAACTATAATTTTCATAGAAATAATATCTTAAATTACGTATTTTAACTTTTTTTTAAATTTCTTTATTTTAAAAAAAAACCATTTAATAGTTATCTGAAAGCATAATACTACTTACATAAAATAAGATGAATAAATTTATTAAAAATATCAAAGATTAAAAAAATAATTGCAATATTTAAAAATTATTTTAGTATTAGGGGATAATCCATCATCAAAAGTTACAATTTGAAATATTAATAAAAAATGTTATGACATATAAACATCATAACAAAGATAACCAAAATGATTAACATCAATCTTTTACGAACAAATTTAAAAATTGAAAAAGAAATCAACTTAAAAAATGTTTCAAATTGAAATATAATTTTCTTTGTATAAGAAAGTTTTTCTTACGTTTAGGTCAAATATCACACCTTAAATGAAATAAATAATAAAAAAGTTTCGTCCAAAAGTACATAAATTGAATTGCAGCATACGTACCATTCTTGACACACACACACACACACAGCGCTCTGTATTTCAATAAATACAATTAGTGTTTAGAGTAAAATATCCAATATAATGAAACGATTCTACCTATCCTCCATCGGGCTTAGAAACAATGTGTGGCATTAAGTAGTTTTCCGATTTTACTTATTTTTCTGGAATCACTTCTTAAAAAAAAAAAGTATTTTTGACATAGATAATTTTCTTCAAGGTAAACTTTTGTTCAATCCTGTGTTTTTTTTATTTCTGTTCTCGGCCTCTAAAATTCAATTTGAATACTTTCACTGCATTTTAATAAAAAGAATATTTCATTTGTTTTGGCCAAACAAGGATAATTTGAGCATGTTTATTCTCTTATGTTTTTACATACTTATCATCCCAAAAGCATTCACAGGCATAAGACACATTTAAAAGTATTCTGTAACCACTGTGTATAAGCATATGTTTCTGAAGAGAACTTTTGTCCGAAAACTTATCCTTACGTAAATGACACCAGAGAAACTTCTCTCCAATATGTTTCTGTATAAGGTTCTTAAGCTGATCTTATCTGAAAATTTTTAATCACATACTTCACACTGACAAAGCTTTTTCCTAGCATGGATAAGCATATGTCGAGCAAGGTCTTCTGTATAGGAAAACTTTTTCGTCACATGCATCGCATTAAAAAGGTTTCACCCCAGTATGTTTAAGCATATGCGTTTTAGATTATCTAATCGTAAAATTTTTTTTCACACACATTACATTGGAAATGTTTTTCTCTAGTATGTGTCAACATATGAGTATTAAATGTTGACGATTGTGCAAAACGTTTCTGTCATACATGACACAGGTAAGGTTTCTCTCTTGTGCGTGTTCTCTTATGTTCAGCAAGATTTGATGACCTTGAAAAACATTTCTCGCACACATTACACTGGAAAGGTTTCTCTCTAGTGTGTGTGTGCATATGCCGAGCAAGATTTTGTTTACTCGAGAAATCCTTTTCCCACAAACATCACATTGGACAGACTTCTGTACGGTATTTATTCGCTTTAGCTCTGACTTATCTTGCATTTCATTACCCTCTTCTTCATAATGTTGGGAACTTTTGTCGCCGGTATTTAAACATTAATGTTTCAAAAGAGAATTCTTTCTATTAAATAGTTTTAAGCATTTTTCGCAGTAGGTTTTCTCAAAAATAGGATTCTCTTGAGAAAGAACATCATTTCTTTCAATAAACGTCTTAAAGTTTTTGTCACATGTTGAAAAACTCAACCCCGGGGTAAGGGATTCAACTTTTAAAAGTTCCCCTTTACATTCTTCGCTTTCATATTTAAATTCAGTATTCCTACCATCATTAATATTCAATTGTTCATTTTCAATAATAGATGCTTCAGAGATAGGGAAGGAAGCCATCTGAAATGACCCTCTCCTATCTTCCGTATCACATCAGAACTAGAATGTTTGAGTCTCGTTAGATCTAGCGTGCAGCGTACCTCTTTGCACGATGATTCTTCAGTTGCACTAGGTTCGAGCTTATGGCACACCAGCTTCAGATTTTTAAAAAGGAAACTTCGTACTTTAAAAATGAAATGAGAGGAGTTGATATGTATGAAGATTAGATCATATAAATTTGGATGGATATTTATACTTTACAGAACATAGCACGCAGATACAGTCCTACAATAGCAGACAGTTTCATGGAAAATCAAGCACTTGTTGAAGGTGCATATAATTCTTATTTAAGCTGGAGAGATGATTTTCACGTTGAGTAAGCTTATTTGCCATTTAATTACTTAGATCATAATAATGTTAGTACAGAATTGAAGCAAAAAACTACAGAGGAAATACTAGTAGAACAATATGCAGCTGGGTGGAATATAGGAAATGCATCTGATATAAATCTTCGAAGGGATTCCTGGAAAAGTATTTACCTCTCAGAAAACACCTATTTTCAATTAGGATCATTATTTTTAGCACGACGAACCTGGAAATTCTTAAGCCAGATCAAGTGAAGAGGACAAACCTTGACAGGTTTAAGTTTGGCAAGAAAATTCGACAGAAAGTTCTTCAGTACCACCTGGTCTCGAACCTATGTATCATCAACGCATTTTTTTAAGATCGCGACCCCCAGGACCCCATGATTACTTCGACTACATAAATATTATCATAATTTTTTTTAAAAAAATATTTACATATTAAGTTTACCAGACATACAAAAATTGACGAGACAGCGTATAAAAATATTTCATTACCAAGAGAACACAATAATAACTTTAAAAATGATTACGATTAAAAATAATTATTTAAACTTTCAGAATACAAACTGAAAAAGGTAGCCCAGATTACTATTTTATTTCTTTAATCAAAATGTTCTAATAAATTTTTGTGAAATACACTTCATGCTTCCTTATGGTATAAAAAAGGATTTATTACTTACGTTTATGTAAAGTATATAACATGAAACCTATAAAAACTATTATTTTCCTTACGTACTGAAACTCACCAATCTTTGGCATTACATTTTATTGGTTTCCTTGATGAGGTTATAAATGAAGAGTTGCTTCTAGTAAATTAGTCTTCTGAAAGAGCAAAAAGTGAAGAAAGTTGCCTGCTATGTATAGAAATTCTATGAAAGAAAACTTTAGATGTTTAAGTTCAAAAATAATTTTCAATTATTGTAAAAAGAAGTAGAGAGAGAGAGAGAGACAGAGAGAGTATTTTTCTTATGGGCAATGTAATTAGCAGCCATAGCACAAGGTTATGAAAGATTAATATTAATAAAACCAAACTTTATTATTCGCTTATTGTGTGTGAAGTAATAAATACTTTACATTTATATATTTTTTTCCTATGCACATACACTTAAGATTGCAATAACTTTGCATTATTACTTAAAGCTTAAACGGCTTTAAGCAAAAATCTCGATTTGTTCAATCGTACATATTATACAATTTAAAAAAATTATTAATTTAATTTTAATTGTTCTTTTTTCGGGGATATTCAAAATTTGATTCAGAAGATTATTAAAAAGATTGCTAAGACTTCAAAGATGAAGCAGGCCTGTACATAAAAAGTATAATAACTAAAAAATAATATTTACTCGTCTTTATCTAATTTTAAATTGCATTTCTTAAGACGAATACCTTTTTCGTTCTAAGTACCATATTTTTGTAGTATTTTAAATTATATATTTTACTTCATTTGAGATTTCTTGAATTCATAGAAATTATTCATTAGATACCCTGGAATACATAAAAGGAATAACGCAAAATAAAATCTATAAGTTTATTAAACAATTTTCGTCAAGTAAAAAAAAATTCAATTACAACAGTTAAACTTGTAAATGCTTCATATTAGAAAAAATCATCAATAAACATCACATACTAGAAAATTAACATAATGATTTAATAAAAAAGAGCATATATCAAAAGAGTCTTAAGTAAAAACACTCACAATTGCAATCAAAAATAAAAAGGGTTTCAGATTTAAATGAAATTTTCGTTGCATAAAAATGGTTTCTATTTATTTATTTTAAAACATTACTTCTTAAATTAAATGATTCATACAACTAAATTTGTCGTCTCCTACACACATAAAATGAATTGCAGAATATTTAACATTATATAGAGTAATTTATTTGAAAGTCAATCGTAACACTATGACTATTAAAACTTATTATAAAATAAAATGTTTGGTCCTATCTGTGTTCAACTCATTTTTGAAAACAACGCATCATAATAAGTAAGTTTTCGTAATTTCAATAATATGCTTGGAAACGCTTATAAAACCGGATATTTTCCACACATAGGAGTTTTTCTTCATAAACACACAAGGATTTTTTTCTTTCAACCACGTATTCATTTATTTTTGTTATGTGGCTCTCAAAAAGGAACAAGGATTGTTTTCGTGCGAGATATCGGTAAAATAGGAGCACATTCATTGTACTTTAATAAAAAAAACCTTCCCACATTTACTTCTGCCACACAAGGATACTTTCAGTATGTATATCCTAAATTTGCTTTTTGCTGATTTCTCATCCTGAAAGGTTTTACAATAGAAAACCTATTTAGAATAAATTCCGTCTTATGTATAAGCATATGCCTTTTGAAACTATTGCTGTGGGAAAATTTTCGCTTACATGAAGAACACTGGAAAGGTTTCTCACCAGTGTGTGTCCTCATGTGTTTATTAAGAGTTGCTAACTTTGCAAAACTTTTTCTCACACACATTACACTGGAAAGGTTTCTCACCAGTGTGTGTGCGCCTATGACGAACAAGAACTTTTGTAATTGAAAATTTTTTTCACAAACATCACAATGGGCTTTTTTCTCTTAGTATTCAATCGCTTATATCCGGAATGATTATCATTTTCTTGGGATATACTATACTGGAAAATTTTTTCAGTTGTATTTACACATTTGTGTTTCAAAAAAGCTTGTTTTCTAGTAAAGGTTTCAAAACATTTCTCACAGTAACTTTTTCTCAAAACTAAATTTCTCTGCTTCAGAAAGAAACTTATCTTCCTCAGTAGCTGTGGCAGAGTGTATCTGAGATTGTGAAAATTTCAATCCCGACTTAATGGAATCAAATTTAAAATTTCATTTTTCAATTGTAGGCTTTCACATTTATTTTCTCGATTCTTGCCACTATTCGCATTGAAGTGTTCTCTTTGGACAATCGATGGCTCAGCTTTAGGATCGAATAAATGAGTTTCAGATAGAGTTGAATGATCAGATGGATAATCAAAGTTTTCTAAAATCAGATCTTATTCTGGGAATTCAATCCCATTAGACAATCCCATGCAGCTCGTCTACACTCTCCAACAGTCGAAATATCAACTGAAATACCCTGTTCACTTCCTTACACTTCCGTATTTAATCCACTAGATTCATTGTATTCTAAAAATGTGTTGGGTTGAAATTTTTGAAATTACTCTGCCATTTTAAAGATTCCATAAGGGTCCGTTTGCATTAGATACTTCTGATTGCCTGCAGTAAGTCTTGCATGGGTAGACTGTAATTATTCGCTGCGCTCTGTGAGAGTAATTCAAAAGTTCTTCATATTGTATTGGCCGGAATTCATTTCAAACACTTTCAAATGCATCTATACGTCGCGTCGAAATTGGTTCCAAAGTCACAAGTGCCCTTTCTAAATCATTTTCAGTGGTTCTTCCGTATTCATTTAAAAAATTTTATCATCCATACTAAGTTAAAAAAAATTTCTGCTAGGTTTTAAACGTCAAATTCAACTTATCCTTTCCCAATTCTTATTTTAAAGGAGCTTATTAGAAACAACTTCTCCAATGCAGATAAGATATATTCCCTTTATTTATAAAAATGTACTTTAGGAAAGATTTCGATTCCTTCGTTCTTCATTCCAGTATTTGAATGTTAAAATACGACTTACAAATATACTCCACACATGCATTAATAATTTCTTTAAATACCTTACAATGTTAGAGAATACAGAATTTCTGAATCATGACTGCCTTGTGCCATTTTCTTATAAAGAAGATTTAGTTTTAACAAAGCTTGACAAGTTGTGTTGTCTATTACTGCTGTATTAGTTATACATCCTTAAAAAATTTTATTTCATATTTTTTAG
>BMAO01023192.1:0-18705 GCA_019973975.1 Trichonephila clavata | reverse complement strand
GGTTAGTTTGTACTTAGTAGGGGACCATGAATTTTATTAAAAAAGAACTATTTCAGCATTTCTTCTCCAGATCAGCTAAGGATAATACTTGAGATTCCGAATTTTCAATTGGACACAGACAATCTGTCAGGACATATTAACCTACGTTCAACAGTTAGATGCCTTTAATTCAGATTTTGAAACCAGGTGTGAGAATGCTTTAACTATGGTAATACCATAATCGGCAATGGATTCATATGGTCACATTGAAGAAAAAATGTCACATTACAATAAGGACTGATCGTTATGACCTCTAACGAAGGTCTTAAAGTTTAGAAACAGATGTCAGGAATTTTAACTTTAAAAAGTGAAACCTGTTATTAGTCCCGAACTATAGAATATCACGAGGAAATTTTAAATTGCTTTTCCTAGTGTGAAGGAGTTTCAGCGCAGTTGCCTATCTCCAAAACTAAAAAACAAAAAATTGGACACTACTAACAGAGGAGATTTAAGGTTAAATCTGACAAAATTGATACCAAATGTTGAAAATTTGATATTGTAACACCAGATCCTCCCATTAAAATCATTTGTTTATTGTTCAGTTATTTTATTTAACAGTTTTATTTATTAATTGACTTTTAATTTAATTAATTCACAGTGATTTTTAAATTTTAAACGCTATACTCATTACAGATAGAAATTTAATTATTTTAAAGTAGGGTTAGTAGTACAGCTGTCAAAAAGACAGTTAAGTTGATAAATTTGCAAAAACTCATATTAATTAAGCAGGGGTCTATCCCAAACATTGCCCCTGAAAAACATGGCAAGGGGTCTATGAGACAAAAAAGCTTGGGAACATATGTTTTGAAGAGTCCAGCAAAAAACAAATGATTTATTACATATATAGTGAAAATCACTTAACACGAAACTGAAGAGACTGAAATATTTTTTGAAGAATTTCGTTAAAAGAATTTCGTGTTAAGAGATACTGTAAAAAAAACATATCAACAAAAATAAGCTTATTAGAGCTTATTTTATCTACATAGAATGTATATGCATGTATTTCATAAAAATCAGTGAACAAAAACATTTACAAGAACTAAATTAAATTTAATACAAAATTTTAAAGTTTTTTGAAAACAAAACATTTATTGAGTTTTTGGAAAATAATCTAATATTTTTCTTTGCATTGGCTTTTTTAGCATCAAACTGTCAACAAAGTGTTCGATGTCGTTCATTTGTTATTCACTTCACCATTGGAATGCGTGTGTGTGTCTTAATAACTGCGCACACTTTGTATTGTGTTAAGATAAAAGCACTGCAAATTTCTAAATCTTTAGTGAAGTAACAAATATGAAAAAAAAAATGTTTGTAAAAAGTCACGCAATTAAAATATGATACTATTTGGTATTTTCAAATCAGGTAATATATTCAAGGGAAATCTACAACCTTTCATAATACTTATTATCTAATGTCTTCAATTTAATCATTTGCATTCTTTTTCAACTATCTCTTTTATAAACTAGGAAATTGCATTTCATGAAAGGTTTCTGTAATATACTCCTGGGTATAAAAAGCTGCATTTTGAGGAATAATTCTATATGTTTAATTAGAACATTAATTTTTATTTTATATTAAAATATTTTTGTATCTTTTATTGTTTTTTAAAAAGCCGCAGCTGAGTTGTGATTTGAATTTTGATTTTAGCAAAGGTCTATCATGTGAAACTCTGCAAGTGCTAATTATAACGTGAAACGGGTGGTATTCTGTACAAGTTAGGATAAAATCAGTTAGCGACCCAGTTTATGTGCCACATTGGTATTCAAGCTTTTTAAACTCACATAATCCTTAGAACTATAAGGTATTTTCAGGGAGCTCTATTCCACACAAATACTATAAAGAATGCAATTAAAAAAATAATATTTTGAAGTAGATCAACATGTTACTTCATGTAAAGACAATTTTAAAAAAAAGTACTGTATTTTTCATCAAATATTTTACTGTGATTTTTTAATATAATTTATACTCACTAATAATATAAATTTGTGATCTAAGTAACACTTACTCATGTGTTATATTCAGTAACTAGAATATGTGCTTGTTATACAAACTGTTAAAGTCTAGATCTATTGAAATCATCTGCAATCGCATTTCATATTCTCAGTGTTTCATTTTTTCTTCTTATATTTTGTTCTTCTTTTCCCGCAGATACATTCAGAAATGCTTTTCCATTTAAATTCATAGTTCTGAAGGGCATTAAAATGTTTACACTGCGAAACAAATCCCGCGTATTTTGCATCAATTTGCAACCTTAAATTTAGGAGCTGTTCTTGCAGAACCTTAGATTTTAATGTCGAATCTTATGATCTATCGAAAAACGTTGCTTCTTCTCTTTCATTATAGGTATTATTTCCGCAAACGGAAAAAGGTGCATTTTCCATTAGAAAACCATTTAGCTTTACAAACTATTGTTCTAACGAGTATAAAATTATTTCATTGAACCCCGGAATAGTAAACAATAGAATATAATGTTAATAAATTCACCCTAATTATGTTAATCACTAGATAAGGGCTTTGAAGGGAAGAGAGAGAGATTTGACTTTCTTCTTAAATCCTAAAAATGATTTTACTTTTTAAAAGGACAGGAATACAGAATTGAATGTGTTTTGCTATATTTAATACCATAGATAATGTTCTGCAATAAAAAAAATTTACCAATAAAATTAATTTTTTAAAAAATAATATTCTTATTTTAAGTTCTTAAATTAACCAAATGCAATTAATCATATTTTTATTGGTTCTGGTCTATAACCAAATCTAAATCTAATGCTAGGATTTTTTGAAGATTGGCTATGATCTCTGAAAAGTCTAAATCGTATTGATTAAAACGTATTTTTGTTTTGTAAAGAAAAATGTGGGATTTCTTAAACATTCTTTTTTCACATTCAAAATTTCACTGTTAGTATAATTTTCAGCATTTAGTATTAAAATATTTTTAAAATCCAATTCTGAGTTTTTGATATTTGTATAATATTTTTAAATATGCGATAACTTTTTTTTAGAAAATTGTGGGTTGTGGAACACATAAATTTAAATATCTTTCCATAGCAAGTACGCAAATTTTGTTTTAATTTTTACGTCGATGCTGGAAAGATCGTTGTTTGTCGGAAGGCGAATGCGAAACGAAAATTAGATGGTTCGGGTTCCAGCAATAATTGCTTATACCCAGTATCCCTGAAGATAGGGTGAAAAAGAACAACCATTAGACGAGAGACGCCTCCCGAAGGGAAGCAAATTGAGAGAGAATGCGTACAGTGAAGGGATGGAACCGTCAGATCCTTATCAGAGAAGGAAAAGGGCTCCGGCGAGCAGCTTTTGCTTGAACAATAGAGAAGGGTCGTTTTATCTTAGGGGTCAAATTCTGCATAATACGACACAGTACCCGTTTGAGATGTTGGGACGTTTCTTCCGCCAAAGGAGAAGGAAAGTGTACGTAGAGGCAGCTAATTGTTTAACCCCTCCCCAACGGCTTTTCCTAGTATTTTTAGCATTGACCACAATGAATCCTTATCTGACAGAATGTAGCTGGATTTATAGTTTGTAAAAGGCCTTACTCTTCGAAAGAGAGACAGGCAAAAATGAGAAAATATAAAACATTAGGGTGCGGAAATGGCAAGGTCAAAACCAATGGTCAAAAATGTGTCTAAAATAGATTGCCGCCAGCGATCTTCCCAACTCCTTAAAAATGAAGACATGACAGTTTTAGGTCATCGATTGTGTGGGACAGAAAGACAAGCAAAACTTTTCTTTTTTTTACTCGTGTAGAAGGGGATATTTACCATACAAGGAATTACTACAACTATCAAAATTCAAATACCAGAATATTGAATAAACTTAAAGCATAATAAAAGAGATTAAATCATGAAGGATTTTCACTTTGAATTCAAGCAAAATAATTAAAATTAAGAAAAAACTCAAGCAATTAAATTTTTCTTTTGTGTGATAATCATGAACTTTTCCTTTTGACCCCACTTAAACAAATGAATATTGCTGTTGCATTTTTTTGAATAGCAGCAATAATATTTTCTACCCATTTTTTGATGCACTCCTCAATAAAGTTATTTTTAAATAAACCCAAATTTCTAGTTAAATTTATATTTTATTTAGATCAAAAACATCGTAAATTTAATAAAAAAACTTATTTGTAACAAAATCTAATGGGTACATATAGCGTATACAAACATTTTTAGCGTAGTAGCGTATATATATACAAACACATTTTTAGCGTATACAAACATTTTTCAAGGGGGGAAGGGTCCATTGTTGAAAGTTCCCCAACTTGCATCATACCTCAAGACAAAACCAATTAATTCTTCTGATTTTGTCGATTTTGTTAACAAAAAACAGTAAAAAATACATTACTGAATCAATAGTTAGCATTAATTAATAAAATAAATTGTTAATTACAAGTACTTAATTAAATTTTGCATTATATACATATAGGATTATCATCAACTGAAAAAAACTCAAGGGCTTTGGGGGGGGGGTCTCCCCCTTGTGTGCGCCATTGTGTAGATATCTTTTCACTTTTTAGCAAAATTTTTGAAATTTATGGGAAAGGGAATACATAAACGATACATTTAAAAAACTAAAATTAAAGTATAAATTTAATTTCTTTTACGTGAAAATCTAATTTTTTTTCTGTTGAAAGGAGTAATTGAATTCTTTCTGAATATTTATACGATGTTGAAAGGAAAATATATAATACTTTTAAACTCGTTTTATAATTCAGTCTAAGAAACAGTGGCGTGCACATACCTCTTTTTTCGGAAAGGGGGGGAGGAGTAAAAAACACGTAGACCTAAGCGCGAAGGCATAAGCTCTATGGCGAAAATTAAATACTTGGTCTAAGGAGGGGGATTGTAAACTCTCAAACCCTCCCCTTGTGTGTGTGTGTACGCCACTGCTAAGAATTACTTGTAATGAATACATTCTCTTATATTTGAAGTTAATGAGGAATCCCAATAAGTTGGATTCAGATACACAAAAAATTGCTGTACTTACACTATAAATCTATTTAACAAAATAAATGGATTTGTGTTTGATATATATAAAAAAACAAACCATTGAATTGCACTTTAATTAAAATATTCTTTAATATCTGGATTGAAATTAAAGCTTTGTCTGAAATTATAAAGTCAAGATATCTATCTTCATTAATTAATATATTTCCTTTTTATTATAATCTTCATTTGAAAATGTTGAAGCAATGAAATTCAATAACATTTGCATTCAATTTTCTTGTTGGTAATAAGTGTTCCAAAGTGGTAGTAAAAATTTTCTTTCTTTCTTGTGGCAAGCTAACGGCAAGTTTTCCTCATTCTGAAGCACAATTATTACTGCATAAAAAAATTCAATAATGAAGTAAATTTGACAATATCAATTAAATTGACAATTACTCGATAATTATTGCAAATTTGAATTTTTATACAGCTTTCGCAGGCAGCAATACTCATAAAAAATTAATTATTTTCAAACTATACATAGTTTATTAACTAAAAAAATGAAATAAAATTTTTTAAATGTATTTAAATAATAAAAACTACAAAGCCCCATTAATTTTAAAAATAAAATTTGAGAAAATATATAGAACACGAACGTATATTTTTTGCGGCAGCTTTTGAAAAGAAAAAAAAAGGAATATAGAATTTTGTAGAAATATTCCCAAATTTTATATTGGAAAGATAGCTGCATTTTTAAGAATAACATTAAAGCTACTTTTGTATTTGTATAAATACATTTTGAAAAACCGAATGCAAAGGATGATAACATTTAATTTTGACTCTTATCACTCTTATTTTAACTCTTATTGTGAATGTGGTGTGGCAGTTACGGAAGGATGTACCCATCTTCCGTCATCCTCTTCCTCTTAAAAATTGTGTAGAGATATCATTTCCAATAATGAAATATCAAACAATAAATTTTAAATTAAAACAAATGTAAAAATTGTTAATAACATTATTCAAGAAAGTAAGAGAGTTATATTTACATCGCACTATAAAGCTGTACGAACGTTATTGGTGAAGGTCCTCATAATTTTGTACCATGGTCATGTTTTGAGGACGACACCTCAGCTGTCACCCGCTTCTCCTAACTTCCACACCACACCAATGGGAGGAATTGGACCCCTCGACATATTTAACGTGCATCGGCCTCCTTTGCACGGCGGGTCTTCAGGGGTACCAGACTCAAACTCATGATACACCAGCTACGAGCGGGTGACCTTGACCATTAAAGCTACCACGACCTAGTGATCAAGCTGCTCATGAAAACTGGCAGTGCATACATAATTCGATTCAAAGGAATTATAGAAAAAATAACAATTGAGAGAAGTTGAAAAGTGTATTAATTTTTTATCTAAAAAACTTCAACATTTAAAGAAAAATAAACGAAAAAAATTTGTTAATTATTTTTTAATGAAATAAATTTTGCAGTCAAAATAAGCTTTTCATTTTTAAAAATTTTATTAGCATTTCTGTGTAAATCAAATATAAATTTTTAACATTAAAATAAAGAGTAGTCAAAAATAGAGTTTTTTGAAGATATTAGAAATACTAACATATAAATAAATATGTATATAGCATTTATAAAAAAGTTTAATCGTAAAATTTTTCAAAATAACAGTATATGAAAATACACAGTATAAGTAGAAAATAGTTTTATTGAAAAAAATAAAGTGTAAAAACTTTATATATATATATAAATAGATTTATAGAAAGTAAACATAGTATGTAATAATAAATAAAGATAAGAGAGAAAAAATTTTAAAAATTAAGTTTATTTATATATTTAATACTATTTTAATAAATTTCAACAATTTTTATTTCATGTTTAAATATAACGAGATCTCTTTACTTTTAAAAAAATACCAATTGTTTCAAAAGAAAATTAGAAATTTTATTTAAAAAAAAAAAGAATTGTATGTGTAATGGAACTGTTTTTGAGCGCTTAATATACAAACAAAAAAAAAGTTTCTTATATTTTAATCTTTTCAACTAAAATCAAAATATTGTTCAAAAACTAGTTCAAAATTTCTACCCTGAAATAAGCCCAAAACAAATCTTTCAAATTCATTTTTTTAATGCATTCTATTTAAAAGTTGTAATTGTATTTCGAACTCTTTTTTGTGGTGGAAGCCCACAATTTCTAACTCTTTTCATCTAACTTAGTGACGCAGTCAGACGTAAGAAAATCCAACAGACAGGCAGCCACATTTGAATGATACTCGCACTGCTTGGCGTTTTTGGCGTATTCTGAAGCTTGAAAAAGCCCCTGTTTCTGAAGACATCCCGACTCTTAACTTGCGCGAATATGAAAAAAAATGTGAAAAGCAATAAAAAAGGTGGCTAAAGCAAATGTACTTTTTTATTTTATTTTAATGAATTACTAGGGCATAAAAAGACATTACAGCACCAAATCAGACAATCCTGAATAATCATATTATTAAAAGTTCACCAATGAGAAACGAGATATTTTTGGAAGAGAAATGCAGTAGGAAGAGCAACTTCACATTTCGTTCTTTCTTTAACGTCATGGAAATATCACACATGTTCTGTAGTCGAGTTGCTAGCAAACAGTAAAGTATTGTTTAAGTGGTGTAAATATTTTGTTTTATTATTTCTTAATTAAGGAAATTACTATGAAGCCGCATTCAGAGGATTCGGTATATAAACTGAAACAATTTTCCGTATGCGATGTAAGTTTTATTTTTAAATTCTCTTGTCTTTTTTTGGTTATGTTAATGTTTATTCTAGAAGGGTTTTGCGGGAAATTCCCTCGTGGTCGAGAACTCACGGCCGCTATTTTGAGCATGACAGTAAATAATTTTGTACCACTTGGTTCAAGTTTTTTAAAAATTTTTTTAATGAATCAGTTTTTTAATACTGTGTGTGAATAAAAACTGAAATTATCTTTGAAAAATCTCAGCTGTTTATTATTCATAACAATTGATAATGAAAAATAACAAAATTGTACATTACAGCATGGTTCACTTGACGTGAATATATTTACGCTTATAGATTTATTGCATTTGAGTTTTTCTTTCACACTAATATTAAAGTACCAATTGAGTAAACCTATGACTCACAATTGCATTTTAGAGCTTTAGAAATGAAGGATTCAGGTAGTCCTACTAATGCTTAAATATTTATTTGAATTTAAATACTTATGTACTGTAATTCTTGAATTCAACATATCTGAAAAGCTACTTAACCTGGTCACTATCACTCTGAGTAAAACCAAACTAAGAGTAAAGGTTCAGATCAGCTTGTCAGAACCTATTGTCTTTTCAAATGGCCTCAGACAAGAAGATGCACTAGCTTGCCTCCTCTTTAATCTTGCTCTTCAAAAGATCATGAAAGACTAACTTTAGTACTAGAGGAACTAATTTTAATTTATCAATATAGATTTTTACTTTTGTTGATGACATTGTCATTGTAGCTCAGTCACCTGATGCTCTTAAACAGGCCTTACTTTATTTGGAAGCGGAAGCAAATAAAATGCATCTTACTATAAACCAGAATAAAACCAAATTCATGTCAAGTACCAATTTTAATGAACCTTAGGTTAAGGTGTAGTATGAAGGGGGCCCTTGGCGATGTTAATTTCTTTTGGCGACCAAAATCGATCGCCAAGTTACATTATTGAATGATAGGTGCCTGGAAGCAAGAATGAATTCATTATCTCACCATGATATCTATATAAAAATTGCTAAATCAAAAGAAAAATCGCCAAATCCAAAGACCAAATCCTCCCTATACTACACTTGAGCCGAACCTTATTTTGAAATAGAATAATAAAGATTTGAAGGCTGCCAATTAGTTTCAGATATTTTGAACACACTCAAATTGAGTGACTCAATGACATAACCCCAGAGGTTACCAATAGAGTCACTGCTGGTAACAGATGTTTTCATGGACTTCTAAAATATTTAAAGTCTAATTTCATCAGCAGAAAAATAAACTACTCATTTACAAATCATTGATAAGACCTGTTCTCGCATATGCAGCAAAAATGAGGGCAATGACTGAGAGAAACAAGTAGAATTTTGTCATATTTGAAAGTAATCCTCAGTTGGGGAGGGGGGTATTTTTAGAGGTTTAAAATGGAATAGTATTTGGAAAAGAAGAACCAATCTAGAAATTCATAAACTTTTTTAAAGAACAAGATGTTGTTAAATTCATTGCAATACAAAGGTTAAAATGGGCAGGATACCTGATAAAATTAGACGGCAATCAAATCACTAAAAAGATCTAAAAATTATTAATGTCTGAAACTGGAAAAATCAGGCCAAGAACAGTACAGTATGGAATGAAATTCTTAAGAAGGCCAATAATCATCCTGGGCAGTTGTGCCATTGAGGAAAAAATGTAATTCTTCTCTTGGTTAAAAAATTTTTTTTAATAATTGTCAATTTAATTTGTAAGTTATGAAGAAAATTTTACTATTTAAATTGAATTTTCTGAAAAAAATTGAGTTATTTGAATACTTAGCAGTAAGAATTATATAATATTTCCCTAATAATATACAGAAAACCCAATGTTAGGTCTTGTGCCTTCTTAATTCAACTTGCATAATTTTTTAATCATGCATACTTTCCCTTTTCAAACTTAGAATGATTCATGCAATTTTATGATAAATTATCTGAGTAGTAAAGTTGCTTATTTTTTTAAATATTAGCTTTTTTTGCTTCTGTTTTATTCAAGAAAGATTTTTTTGTAACAAATTTGATACTGTTCCTGTTATAGATCTCATGTGAATAAAACAAATTATGACTAATTTGAATTGATTTGCATTTCAGTTATTTTGCATTTAGATGATTTCCCTCCCTTTCTAATGATTTTCTGTAGCATGCTTTAGTATCCATCTTTTTTAAAAATGAATTAAATGTTAGTAAAAAGATTCAAATACTTAAAAATATCATGTGCATTAAGAGTGTCAAACTCAAATGCTAACTTGGGCCAAACAAACAAGATTTAACTTTAGGTGGACTACAAAAAAAATCAATATTCATAGAAACGAAGGTTTATTTTGAATAGTGCATTTTAATAAACATATATAAAAGAACAAGAAAAATTTAATGGTTACATCCTGACACTTGACACTTCTTTCTCTGCTACTATTTTACCTATTTCAAAAGAAGTTTGTTTTATTATATATTATTGTGTGCCGATATATATTGGGTGGGCCGCGAGTTTGACACCCCTGATGTACTACATCGTTTTAGATTATTTACTTCTGCTCGTTAAAGATTTGCCATATTTTTCAAAAAAACCAAACATTGCTGTGAAAATGTTCCTAGTTAAAACCTTTTAATAAAGCAGATTAAAAAGCATTATAAAATATTTACAGTGATATATGTGTAATGCGAAAAAGCTTAAGACAAAATATTGGTTTACACAAAATAGTGCAATGGTTACGACGAACTGCTATGTATTTTCATGCATTTTTTCTCTTTACACAAAACAAAAATTGCTTAATATAAAAAGATTTCCTTTCTGGAAATAAACAAAATACGGAATACACCAGCCAAATTGGACTGTTCTGTTGTATTATTGGAAGAATTCATTGCAGTAGGATGATAATAATGTATGTACAGCCTCAATTAAGGATGACAAAAAGATATTGGAGTTTGTTCAAAGCTCAAAAAATATCATTGATGCAGATTTCCATGATGAAAATGAAATGAATAATGCAGCTCATGTTTCCACATCATCCAAAATGAGGAAAGTCATGAAAAAAAGTATGCTAAGTTATTTAGATACACATTCCAATGGTGAAATGAATAACAAAACAGATGATATCGAACAATTTATTGACAGTTTGAGGCTAAAAAACAGTGTAAAGAAAAATATGATTATTTTCCAAAGACTCAAATGTTTTGTTATTCAGAAATTTTAATATTTTGTATTAAATTTCTTTAAGTTTTTGTGAATGTTTTTGTTTAACTGATTTTTATGAAATATATGCATATATACTTATCTATGTAAATAAAATAAACTTTAATGAGCTTCATTTTTATTGATATATGGATTTTATACACTAAATTCGTTTATCTCAAAAAATATTTCAGTCCTTCTTTCAGTTTCGTATTAAGCGATTTTCACTTTAATTCTTTTTATTATTTTTATCTTCATCTATTTTGTATTTTCTATTTTGTTAACATTAAGCTTTCATTATATTAGATTTGTAAGTTTCAGTACATATATGTATTGTACTGTTGACCAATTTTGTCAAATCAATTACTGCAAAATGCTGTCATCTTTTCTGTGCATGTTTAAAAGCAAATTCTGCATATGCTTTTTCTTTTTTGAAAACAATGGCTTTAGTCAATTTTTCCATCTGCTAGGTCCACTAATCCCCCCCCCCCCAGTTTTCTAGATAATAAGCTGCATACACAGATTTCTCTCAAGTAATTATTCCAATCTATACAGTTATGTCAGCTAAAACCAAATGTTCTTTTTCCCTTTCAATAGATGGTAGTTTTTTTGGACCTGTTGTAAATAAATCTTACTACCATACATATGTAAAAGTATCATAAAGTTATAAAAATGCATAGATTCTAGCATAATCTATACTGGGCTTAGCAACTAATATAATGTCTGAAAGACCTGAGTTGTGGTATTCCAGAAGTGCTGAAGAAAGAATATCTAACAAACATTTGTATATGTTACATAAAAAATAAAAACATTTTTAATATCTTAAATTAATATAGAATTAAAAAAATATAATAAATGGTTTCGAGTACACATTTTATCAAATGTGAAAAAATATTTGATATTAATGAGAAAAAGGAAAGTATTTAAAATAAATTGAAAAGCGGGACATTTTCAATTTTAGGATTTTCATAAAAAGAAGTATTTCATGTTTGAATGAAGGAAATTGGGTTCTTTTTTTCAGCAAAGCCATTTTACATTATTTTTGTATGAAATAGGAGCTCTTATTGTACTTTCCAATTTCAAGGGAATGGGGCAGGGGTTTGGGCAGTTGGTGACAGTTGAATTTTTTTCAACAATGCTGTCTGCATGGCGGGGTTGATTTGTCACCGGCCTTCTGCACCTAAGGTTGCACGTTTGACCTCGACCCAAGTCGGTGGATTTTCGTGATGCAGAAAATTGACAGCGTCCATGTCGCATGATTATACAGTATGTGAAAGATCCCTAGAGTTTCTATTTGGCTTGGGTGCTCTCGGCAAAATCAAATCCTTGTACAGGTTCGCATCGCCAGAGCTCAGGTGCTTCCCTCTGGGGAGGAAACTGAGTGTCAAAATTACTTGCAGTAATTGGTATCACCTATATGTTGCCATGCTAAAAAGTGATACCAGCTCCTGGGGAATGTTCTAGGTCTGCAAAGGTTAAAATACCAATTCACAGCCCTATTAGAAATTTTTTTTTTTAACCAAATTAAACATAAATCAACATTGTTTTAAGCATTCAAACTTTTGAATTATGTTGTAGGCTTACCACTATTCATAAATTATTACTGGCATTTGGCAATTTCTTTTTGTAACCTTTTTAAAGCCTTTCGAAACTGGAAAGTACCCTTATTCCTGTACTTAAATTTTAAGGTTCAATACAAGATAACTCAACTAAAAAAAGTTTTACAATAAACAGTCAATCAATGCACTATTCTACAAGCACGATCAGATGGGTATCCATGTCATATAAATTATTGGTATTGTTTACTGGGAAATAATTCTTTCTAGCAACTTGTAAATCAGAAGTTTTACATCTACTCCTGGAGATTTCTGTCAAACAGGCAATATAGAATTTACAAGTTCAATATTAATTTTGTGGAGCTTTATAGTTTCCATATCAAACTTATATCATTGTTTTTAATTGCATGTGATAAAGTGCATTTGAAAGAGTGAAAAAAGAGAGGTTTCTCTTAAAATTTAGGTTTTGGATCTCTGAAAATATTTTAAAATAATTATTAAAGACACAAAAACTGGAATATAAAAATAAATCTAGAGAAATCACTACTTTGTTGTGCTCTTACAAATGAATAATTTCTAGAATTTTGAAGTACAAGTGGCGAGGCACTCAACATACCTTCCGCAAATTTATTGACAAATTGAGGCACTTGACAAATTTTTAAAAATTTTCAACATCCAATCCAGCAATTACAAATACATGATACATTTTACAATAAACAAAAACAAAAAAAAGTACACTATGAAAATACTATACATTTCTACACACACATACAAATTAAGATCAAGTAATTCAATTACAATTAAAAGGTAATTTAATAATTTTATCAACAGGTCGTTTATATACACCTTTACCTATTTTTAATGTTACTACTCTAGTTATATGTCATCTGTTCCTGGATGAACCTCTATCATTTTGGCAAGATTCCAATTCAGTAATTTTGAATTATCTTCACCTTTAACCAAAACTACTTCATTTTTCTTAAATTTTTGGTTGCCTTTATACCATTGGAGTCAATGGACTTATAGTATTAGAAAAGGGAACTCTGTGCACAAATTGTGAAAAGGGTTAGAAAAAGGGTGCTTATGTATTAACTTCACCACAGCCAAATTTGTGCTGCATGAATCATGCCATTTTCCCGCCAAAATCTGACCTGTTGTTTCTTTTTCAAATAAAACAAATTTTTATTGTGCCGTAAATTTTACTGCGGTGATGCTAATACGTAAGTACCAAAAAAGTAACTCCAGTATTTCGAAATTTTTTTTCCTGTGCATGTGATGATTTAAGACTTATTTGATGCATTCTGCAAGAGGTCAATAGATTTTCTTTTAAATTTATGATGTGTCTATAAGTTTTTATTTAAATCATGTTTTTCTTTGTTGCTTTCTTTACTGCAGATGTTTCATCCAATCTGATAAATTGTGCATGAGGTTGAATTTTTGCAAACACAAGGATATCTTAAGGTTATAAACTTTGTTAATGCATGCTTATTGCCCTATTTCACACATAGAGAGAACCGTGCATAAATTTATTCAGTATAATATACTATATTTTATGAATTTGTATATATGTTTAATTTTTAACTTGAGGTTAATTGTTTTATTCATCTACAGGAAGGATCAACTACATCTCGTTATGGAGCAAATGTAGAAACCTTAGAAGACATGATAAATGTAAGTTTTCATTGTATAAACCTTTACTGTTGTAATAATTCTATTGGTGTTTAATATTTGAAGTACACAAATCAACTCCTAATATTCTTTGAACAATTTTTATGCTTAATTGTAGAAATTTGTTGTTGAATACCACTTATCATTTTGTGAAATAATATACTCTTTGTTCACCTCATTTATATTCTGTTCCCTTTTCTGGTAAGGCATTAATTTTGCTTATCTTATTCATACATTTACTTAGAAATTACTGTAGTTGAATAATGCTGTTATTTTTTAAAAATTAATAAGAAATTACATCATATATTCTAGTAAACTTTGATTGAAAAATCTTTTTATCTGTTATAAGATTAAAATCTCTTTAAATTAAAATGTTAAATTTGTCATTTGTTTAAGAATTATACCAGATCTGCCCAACATATGCACCAAGATAATGTAGCATTCAGACACAATATGACATTTAGTGATTGAAAAATTTTGTGTATTATTTACTAATAAATTGTAGTTGTTAAAAAGTTTTCCAAAATTGTAATGTTTAACAAAGTTAATTGAAAAATTATTTAAGCGAAACCTTTACTGCAATAATTTTTTGGTATGAAACTTTCTTTTACAATAATTTTTTTATTATACTTTATCGTTTTGCATTATTTAAAGCAGGGGTGGGCAGTTAGCGGCCCACCAAGGCAGTAAAAAAATATCTACTTTGAACAGAGATTTCAATCCTGTGTGCTATCAAAGATTAGTCTTATTTTTCACAATTAGGAAAACAAAGTAGCTGAAAGTGCTTCTATTAAGAGATCATCTACAGAGTGTGGTGGATGAGGTCACAAGATTTCAGGATTTTAAGAAAATTGAGTAAATTCAATTTACTCTATCCTATTACTGCTAGCTTGAACTTATTGATTTGAAGTCAGATCACAGTGCAAAGAAAATGTTTAATGCTATGACATAGATTTTTACAAATCTCTGTCTGCAGAAAAATTTCCATGTATGAAGAAATTAGCTGGGAAACTGTTCTTTATATTTTATACTCTGTTTCACCTCAAGTTGGCAGCATTAGGAAGGGTACGATGACCGAATCACAGCTGCTGCCGGGTTACTGTAGAAGAAGAGTGTGACTAAACAAATAAGTATCACCATATTTGGCGAGTGGAAAAAAATGTTTGTGAAAATTTGTTTCATTAAAATGGTAGGAACTGTTTTTTTTTTTGCAAAATAGTATATGCCATTTTTTAATGGAGATATTTAAGGGCTTACGTTTTAATATGTTTAGAAATATTGATGAATAAACTAGCAAAACTTTTCTTGAACAAAATCTCAATAGTTCTCAACATATTGATAGCAATGTTTTTTAATGAAAAAATACCGTTAAATTGTAATTCATGCTTTCTTAACTTGATTTTTTAAGTGACTTAGGCCACATTCAAATAACTGCTCATTTTTCTTTAATTTTTATTTATTACATCCGTTTATAAAATACAAATTTCTATCTTGTTTTTAAGAATTAATCGCCTTTTTTGGTTATTACTATTTTAAATCCGTTTGTAATAATTATTCACATTATATGTATAAATGCCATTTATGTATGTTAACTTAAGATATAAAGAAGCACACACACACAAATTTCAGAATCATCATTTACTTCCTTCAGAACTTTGGTTAATGTAGGAATCTCATTTTTTCGAAAAAAGCGAGAATTTTCGTTGAATGCATGCAATGTGGAGTCGTCATATTTCACCAGCCTATTACGCTTGTCTATGGCACCGGGTCATTTTTTACCAGGAGAACTTACAGCACTTAATGTCTTCTTTTCTTTCTTCATACGGAAAACAGTTCTTTTTGAAACTCCAATCAGTTCAGAAACCTTTTTCACGATTTCTCTGATGGATTCTTGCTGGTTTTCTTCTCGAAGTCAAGAATAAACATTCAATATGTTTTTCCGAGCTCTGCTTCAGATAGATTTTTCTCGCTTCGATGGTGTATACAGCGAGGTTGGTGACATTTCTATCTTGGACATGTTTAAAATGTCAAAAAAACAAACAACAAGAACAAAGATAGTAGCAGGAGATATCAAAATATTACGTATGAACGATAGCAAAGACGCGAAGGGAATGGCGTTGATTTGGCGGGATTGCTTAGGTAACTCCGCCATGGATGTAATCTTGAAAACCAGTTTTTAGCCAAGTGAAGTTTCATCAAATTGTTGTTTTTCAACTGTATTCGTTCACAGGTATTAAGGAATAAATGCTTTTAAGATGTGATTAACTTAAAATATATCCTTAAAATCACAATTTCGATAATACACGATACTTTTTAACAATTTTCTATGCATTTGCTTTTATTTAAATTCCAAAACAAGTTGGAACTATTTTTCAAGCGGATTGTTACATTTCCTACCCTTCCTAATGCTGCCAACTTAAGGTGAAACAGAGTTAGTTAATATGTATTTGTAAACAAAGTTTTTCTTGCATGAAGATCAGCAAGAGTAATATAGATGCAAGTTGCTGACATGAATTTACTGGCTGTGATGAGTATTTGAAAAAGCAACCTTACTCTAATTATAAAAAAAATGTAGAAAAGTATGATAGGGTACATTTGTTTAATTGAACTAATTTTAAAATTAAATGTTCTAGCAGCTATGACAGTATGAAATTAGCATAGTAAATAAATTGAATAAAATTGTCACTATTTTATTTAACTTATATTTATTATTTTTTATTATGAATGCTATCATTTTGAAAAGGTGCGGCCCTCTGGTATTCTCTGCTCCACAATGTGCCTGCAGCAAAACAAGTTACTCAACCCTTAAAGGATAATTTTAAAATTATATTTTTAATAAAGAATGAATTTTTATTGGTGGTAAAAATTAATTAGATGATTAAATTTTTGAATTTGCTTTTTTAAAATAAAATTATTTATGTTTCAATTGTTAAATTATTGTAAATTTTTTTAATTCTGACTTATAATTAAAAAATATGTTTAAAAGCCAATATAAAAAAGGATGCATTCCAAAAAATTAAATAAAAATTCAGCAATTTTTATTCAAAATGTAAACTTATATATAAATTTTTTTTTCTCTTTTATTAAGTTTATTCATCATTGCTCCCACATTGAGGCAAGAAAAGTTTTTTAGATCAAGCATTGTCATCCTATTCTGAACTAGTTTCTTGTTAGGATTTTTTGTATCTTTGCTGTTTAGAAGATTTTAGTCTGTTTGCTGGCTCTCAGATATTCATAGTAAATCTTGTTATGTGGAGATATGCAATTTTAAAGCTCTTTTTTAATTTTTTGTCTTCTTTAATGTAAGGATTTTCAGTCGAGAAAATCATGGAAGGTTTTTTTTTAAAAAAATAAGTCTTTCCTGTAACTTATTTAGAGTAAAATTAGCAAATTCACACAATTTCATCAAAGCTGTTGTCTTCAGAATTAATTTGACTAACATTTTCAGAAGTCATTCTCACTAAGTCATTGATTTTTTTTCTTCTGCTGACATCCTCAATTGCCACATCTGTAAAACCTTTGCTCCAATCAACAGCAAGTTCTAATACCTCTCTAATCCATTTTCTGGCATTCAAGCAATTTACCTAGTGACATTGACCATATTCTCTTCCAACATACATTTACATTAGAATTTATTAATTTTTTTTTCTGAAAGGTATAATTTCTATGCAAGTTTTAGTTGAAAACTTTTCTTTTTTTTTCATTACATTTGAATCTCAGTTGTATTTCAAATTCATTGAAATGATCATCTTATGTAGCATGTTTTAAAGGTATGAAAATACCTTGATCTTTAGATTGATCAATGAAGTAGTACTTGACTGTAAAAACTCAACTTAAACATTGAGATTAATTGAATTATGTGGATGACTGGAGTATTATCTAGTAGTAATAACACCTTGAAGCTAATTTTTTGTTTTGTTTTAAATCTTTTCTAAAATGAAACTGTGTTACATGCTATCTAAGGTTTCTGCAATTTCTAATATGTAAGATAAACCATGCTGTAAAAAATCATGTTAAAGCAGAGATATCTGTATATATTTGGCCTTTAAAACAATGGATTGTCATATTATTGATGCTATATCAAATAGAATTTCAAAATATACTTTTATTGTTTCTTTTAACGGGAAACTTTATTTCTCTAAATTGTGCTTTTAGTATAATTTTCCATGTTTATTTTACTTTTCTGAATTATTAAGTACTTCCCCCCTTCTTTCTTTTAGAAGTTTAAAATAACAATCATTAATATAGATGAAGAAAATATGGAAATGGAGTTTGACATGATTGGTATTGGGCCACCTATTGCAAATGCTGTACGAAGAATACTTCTGTCAGAGGTAAATTTTTATAAGTTTTAAATTGAAAAAAATTTTGAATAAATCGTACTATGTACATTCTATACTAAAATTTTTTAATTAAAGACACAAGCAAATGTAATACCTTGGATTAAGAGTAAAATTAAATTTTGTGTATTAAACTTTGCAATATTATATATATATACTAGCTGACCCGGCCCCGGCGTTGCACGGGCTTTTACTGAGAGATAACTTAATCCCCATGTTAATTTT
>BMAO01023191.1:0-19478 GCA_019973975.1 Trichonephila clavata | reverse complement strand
GACCCAATGCCGAAAACCCGAGGTCAATTGGTTGCTTATTGGCTGAGAAAAAGGTACGACAAAATATGGAACGAAGACGAAATTTGCGTCCTAATAGCACTTTTGTTCCACTACGTGAAAAACGGGCTAAAAAGACTTGTTTTTGGATAGATGATTTTAAACAACTAATAAAATAACTTTTTCACAATATAAGTAACCAAAAATGATTATTAATGATAAATGAGTACTTAGTAGTGAATAGCACAATTATTATTGCAACGTTTCCTGACCACAGCTCTCTCTTTCTCTGCGCACCATCAAATCAGATCAATCTGGGCTTTTTTTTCCGTCTTCCGCTTCGCGTGCACTTTAATTTGGACACAACACACACACACATGTATTTCTTAAAACTTAATAGAAAAACAAGCTGCTAAAAATGTGCCTGAAGTTTTTTTTCTCCAGTAACTATTTAGTAGAATTCCTCTCATGGCAATAAAAATTAAGAAGTACTAAAGAACACATTTTTTTCTTTAACAGAAATTATCTTCACTTTGTACCTTAAAAAAAAAAAAAAAACTTTAATATCGAAACTTCCTCCAGTTTGTGACAGTAAACATAAAATTAAATATTTTTATTTTTCCTTTCCTTTCAGCATTTTCCCAAGAAACATCTCATCCGAATAAGTAGGCTTTCAATTCTGAAAACGAATGTTTCGTTCTACCGTAGTATACGATCACTTGTCGTTCGGCTGATAGAAGAAATAAAGTAAACAGTTTGATTGAAGCGAACTTGCGTTTGGAAAATCAATTGGTTCGTGGAAGTGGCACAGAGTAAGTCTAAGTTTTGATTACCTTTACAGATAATTTTTATCAAATGAGATTAATCAAATATTTTATGAAGTTAATTAATTTAGCTTTCAATAAGTCATTTTAATTTAGGAGCATTGGATTCCGAGTACATCACATACCTTTTATTTCTTTCAGAAAGCGACAGAGATCCAAATTATTTACACGTTTGGAGAGGAATGTGAATTGAATTTAATACAACTTTTTTTTTAATTTTATGGTCCAGTGATGAATTACGGTGATGGCAATGTAATGGAGAAGGCACCTACTTCATTTTTGATCTGATGTTTATTTTGAGAAGTGAAGCGGCCTAAGTGATTTTCATCGGTCTTAAGTTGATTTTCCTGATTAAATTTTCCAATTCAGAAAATTCTTTCCACTACACTTCAACAGGGCAAGCTTTTGATTCTAAATGTAGAAATTGTAATCATCGTCAAATTAAAATCAAATAAATGGCTCCGTGTTTAATCTTGATTGCTTCAGCAGTAATGATTTCACATTTCTCTCTCTCATCTTTTTTTAAATAGAGCAGGTACTATAATGCTTTTACACTAACTTCTCTCGCTAAACACTCAAAGAGAAATAAGACAAATATTGTGATGTCAAATGTGTGTTTTCGGGCGTAATTTTGGATTTAAATTTTTTATGCTTTAGAAGTTTTTCTCATTTATTATCTATCTATATATGATAAACTGAAACATTTTTAGGAATAGATGCATTTTTTAAAATATTGTTCATAGAAAATCTTGATTTTTGGAATTTTATATTATTAAACATTCAGAATGTGTTTCTAAATTATAATGATTATCGTAAATATTCGGATCTACTATAGAAACATAAAGGGAAAAAATGCATCAAAACTTTACATTTTTAAGAATGCAGTTCTTTTAGTTTTCAAATTCTAGTGTCACTGAAACCCCGCCTTGTAGTGCAGTTGATGTACATTAAACATGCCATTGCTCAATGTCCTTTAGTTAGCATTGTGTGGAATTTTGGAAAGGGGGTGCAAGATCAGGAGTCATCCTCGTCACTTGATCAAAGTTCAAAATTTCGAGGTCTGAGTCCTTATTGACGTTAAAAGTGCGATAAAAATATATTGGAATATTTTAAAAATAGGGAGAAAAAAATCCAATTACAAGAGAAAAAATTAATTATATGAAAAATGCACTTCACTATTTGGAAGTTATTTTACAAAGAAAATGGTAAAATGTTATTGGTTCCAGGAGAAATTTTGCAAATAGAAAAATTTGTAAAATAGAGATTTACAATATGGAGTTTTGACTGTATTTACAGATTTAGAGACTTCTAGATTATATTTGTGTCATTCATATTTTGCCCATATATAGTTAAAAACATCCATTATAGAAAATTTAAATAAAAACGCCATTTCTGCTGAATTGGCACTGTGTCTCTTTTCCGACATTAATATTTACAAATACAAAATCAATACAAAATATTAGATAAATCTAAAATATTTAATTAAGTGGCTTTCTATTTTAAATCCGATTTTTTTAAAAAAAACTTCCGAGTGTGTTTGATGGATTTTGCCTTAAGTGTAAATGCATACTAATTGTTCTATAAAAATGACATAAGGGTTCAGGTCTACTAGCCATTTTCAATTCTTGAATATTAGTACTGTGGAATTTTCACTTGTTGCTGCTCATCAAATTTAGTGCTTTTAATCTTTCAATCTAAAAAACATTCTTAAGTATTCGAAAATCTCAAAAGAATCACTCAAATAGACATAGATGTATTTTTTAAAGATCAGAGGAGATCTCTTCCATATTTTATAGTTTGGTTTTTTCGATGACATTTATTGTGTTTAAATAAATACGTTAGCTTACGAGAGTGGTTCCAGAAATACACAATCCAAAAAAGAAAACACAAAAATTTTGGGGGAAAAAATATATTTATTTTTTAACATCATATCTTTTAGCTATATGCACTTTTCTCAGCGTTGTTTAATAAATTCGATATCCTTTTCATAATAAGAACTGTCTTGCTAATCAAAATAGCCATTAACTGCCGACATCTCTTCTTCATCGTTGAAAAATCGTTGAACACTGAGATATTTTTTCAAGTTTGGGAATACAAAATAATCCGAGGGGGATAAATTTGGTAAATAGGGGTGCTGAGGTAGCAATTCAAACCTAAATTCATTAATTTTGCTATTGCAGCCACGAATTTGTGAGCAGTGCATTTCTTGATGAAACAACACATTCTTCTTAGCCAAATGCGGCCGTTTTTGCTCGATTTCTTCGCACAAACGTTTCAATAAGTTTGCGTAATACTCGTCGTTGATAGTTTTTCCTTTTTCAAGAAAGTCAATGAAAATTATCCCACACGCATCCCAAAAAGCCGACGCCATGACCTTGCCTGCAAATGGAATGACCTACGCTTTCTTTGGAACTGGTTCTCCCTTTCCAGTCCATTGTTCTTTTGTCTCGAGTGTGAAGTGATGGGCGTGATGCTTATGAAACAGTGCAAAAATTCTGCTTTGTTTCTGTAAAACTTCGCTAAACACTCAACTGAAACATCTTCAAGACACTGTTTTTGCTCGAAAGTGTGAGAAACGTGGCACCCGTCTTGCACACAGCTTTCTCTTGTCCATATTTTCCGATAAAATGCAATGTCCCTCCCTTTTTAAAATGCCTACTACGTCTGCTAGCTCGCAAATTTTCAGTCATCACTTTCACTTTCATTCGGTACCGATTTGTGGATTTTCTTCACCATTTCTGGAGTCGTCCCCTCATTTAGTTGACCATTTTGATACTTGTCTTGGAAGCTCCTGCGGCCTCGTTTAAACTCTGGTACCCAATATTTTACTGTTGTAAACGAAACAGCAGACCATTCACCCAGAGTAGAATCTAGTTCAGTTTTTATATTGGTTGGCCTGAGGCCTTTCAAATAAAAGTATTGTATCACATAATGAAGACCAATTTTGTCCATTTTCACAAATTCACTAAAAAGTTTTCAAATTGATGGCTGCAAAAACATATACTAAACAACATGGTACCCACAAATTTGAAAAATATGCTTTGCAAATTGTTGTACTTTCTAATACAGTGATATTTTCCAAATAACTACCGCCTTCTCTCGGTCAAGCCGAACGAGAGATGGCGACCAGCCTCGTAGATTTGAAAAGGAAAGTAAAATTTCACGGGATGAATGTAATGTTTTGGAATTTTAAAATGACTCCCTTAAGAGATTCTATTTTCATTTAGTCTTCATTACACCATATAATTCTTACGTTAGCATAGGGTAAAATATTTAGGTAAAATGTTCCTTGTTTTAAATTATACTAGGCAACAAAAAACAACTTTTTGTCTGTTTCCTAGTTTTAAATAGCCTATTAATTTTGGGTTGAAAAAAAACGAATATGTAAATGAAATTTATTTATCAGCTCTTGTTTTTAAGATGTACCACAGCCCATCCATCAATTTATGAGTAAATCTGAAGAACAAAACATTTTTAACTAATAAATACAATACAATAAGTCACGTTTAAAAAAAAACAGTGTTCATATTAGAAATCAGTAGTATTTCTTAGTTTTGTGGTGGCTCGGTCCTATTTCGGACCCCCCTCACTCCACCCGGCGCGTCTCTAAGTGTGGGAGGAAACATATCATCACCAACATATGCCATTACAACAAATATATTTATTCAGGACTGACAAACACTTAAACAAACACAAGTTTAATTATAAGTAGAAACCTAGGAGTGATTCCCTAATACGTCGATTAATCCTAATACTCAATTCAAATACTCAATTCTAAATAAACCCGTCTAACGTAATGGACAAGGAGACGACTACTAACTGACCTCAGGTCGGAACTGAATCTATTATCTTCAATTGTCAATCTAACAATTTACTCTTATAATTTATATCTATTAAACGCGCGCTAAGTTCGTGAAGGGATCCTCCGACTTTACTTACGTGATAGCTTGGCAACTCCTTCTCTTCTACATTTATAAAATCTATAGACTTTATATAGTCGAGCTAATTAACATACAACTATCTCGTGTTTTTCTTGAAAAGGCTGTGAAATAGTATAAATGCTAGCCCCAAAGTTTCCCAAGAGGATTAGTACTGAAATCTCGCGAATAGCCCCGTCACAGTTTATTTCCTGTGAATATTTCCTTTTGGATTACCTCTTATATGTCGAAGCCCGAGTATCCGTATAACAGTCCAGCAGTAGTCTGTGAACATTGACTCATCCCTACGACCCTGGTATATACGTTCCATTGCTGCGATAACTCGAAGAAACCTTTCACCTTGTTCATCGCTTATAGCTCCACATTTCTTTGGGGGAAAATCAAGAAGGGAATGTAAAAAATGGATCGTTAGAGATATATGCATCTTAGGTCTTAGAGAGAACTGTAGTAGCTCTTTCATCAACTGTTGATAGTTCTTATCTTTCTATTTGCCTATAAATCCTCGTATTACAGTTTTAAAGGCTTGTCAGAGGCTGCTTTCTCTTTCCTCTCCAGAATTTGATCCAAAAGGGGGTCCATCATGAAGTGCGTATTTGAGGGCCCACGAAGATTCCCTCTCTAATCTTTGCATCATTTAATCTTAGGAAATTCGATTTAAGGTATTGAAAAGCCTCTCCGTCCTTGTTCATGGATTTCACAAATTCTTCATGAACCCCTGGGGTTCATGAAGAATTAACGTGCAGGGGTGGAAGCAGAATGTCATTTGGGTTTACTAGAGGATCATATGGGAAATTTCTCTTACCAGGTTTCCAATTTCTAGACGATCATTTGTCTTGTATGTAGAGCGATTTTCGATCTCTACTGCCCCAATAAAACAGAAAACAGTAGTACTTGGTATACCCTCACTGTATTCTAATGAGTAAATCAATGACTTTCAAGTCACCACAGATATGCCATTTATGATTCTCGTATTTTATTAACTCTAGAAGTAATTTCCCATCTGCAAAGGTTTCCTTCACGCGAATAGAATGTCTGATGGGAATGGAAGGAAGAAGGCTGCAGTGTGTGTCTTTCAAACTAAGCTTGGAATAGTCCATAAACAACCTCCAGTTATTTGGAACATAACTGATGTTCATGAAACTCATCAAGCCGTTGATATCAATACATGCAACCACGTGTTCCTTCTTCTCAGGAGAAAGAAAGAAGATTCTTTTCACGAGTCCTGTGCTCTGTAATCTTGACGCCAGGTAGGAGTAGATTCGATTGATATAGTCTGAATACCAAAATTTCTGCCTTCTGCTTTTGGCTTTTACGAGGTCACTCAATTCTGTTCTATTTAGATTGTGGTGTTCATTTAAATCTTCTGCCTCGAAATCTGGGATGCCCCATGTCTAATGAATTCTTCTTCTTCAACATAATCTTTTACAATCTCATACTCTTTATAGGGGAGTCAGGAATTAACATATCTGAGGATCTAACATAGCTAAATGAGGATCCGGCTGAAGGGGTGATGGAATGCATGGATACTGCAAATGGTCTTTCTTCTTCCTTAATCAACCCCTGTTCATGGGGAAAATGCCTCATACAGAAATAACAATTGTTAACATGGTTAGTTGGCTCACTATGGAGCATTGCACTCTTCATCCCACCCTGCCACTTTCGCAGTCTCAATAAGTAAGAGTTACAACATATGTGTGAGGCCCGTGGTTTTTCCTGTTAATCTACTTTCCCACCGAAGTAAAGGATGCAAGATTATAAATGGGCTGTTGGTTCACTTCTGGGCAAAAAAAATTTCACCACAAACGTGAAAAAATTTATCGGAGTCATTAACACAGTTCCGTGACATTTTGATGTAAATACAGAAAATGTAAAAATTTGAATGATCTGTTTTAAGGAAACTGCTTTTTAACACTTTCTGGCATTATGTAGTTGTTCCACGTAACTAGTATACAAGCTGTCTTTCAGACCTAAATATAGTTGAATTAATTTCCCTTGAGCTGTTAGTAAAAATACAGCGAACGTCACTCGAATCATGCACTATTGTCTGTTCTTTTTTACTGGTGCTCTAGATTACATTCAAAACACACCTGAAAAGGTGGCACTATTACACGCCTTTCGTAGAGTTAAAAATCCGATCCTGAGGCAAGTGCATCCATCTGCCCGTTCAAATGAACATCACAAAGATTATACACAGAAAGTAAAGATGAGTGAAAATACAGTTTTATGAGTAAAGAATTCTGATTCTTGAAAGCAAGAGCTAATCTTAAGTTTTTATGGTGGTTTTCAAGGTTAGTGGGCCAAAATATTTCATAATAATATGTTTCTGATCCCGAAACATTTGTAGTGTTTGTTGCCTAGTGTTATTAATACAGAATGTGTTTCATAAAAAGACGAGTGAGTGAGTGAATATTAACGTCCCACTGTTCAGCTACACGAGGGTTTTTGGGGACGGTCCGCGTAATTTTGTACCATGGTCAAGTGACGCGGACAACACCTGAGTTTGCACCCCCATCCTCTCCTAACTACCACACCAGACCAACGGGAGGATGTTTGAGCTCTCAACAGATTTTACGTGCATCGCTCCCCTACACAGCCAGGGATCGAACTCCCGACATGCTAGCCACGATCCGATGCTTTGACCACTTGGCTACCGCGGCCACCATAAAAAGACGAAAACTAGGTGGAAAATTCGTTCACAGTGTTGTCATATTTAATAATTAAAATTTTAAAAAGTAGGAAAACAAATCACAAAACAATTGAATGAATCTAAATATTTGTTGTTTAAAATCAAAAATAACTTTTTAAAAAGGATAAAACACTTATATTGAAACAGTGCCAAAGTATATTGTAAAGATAAAGTAGTAAGTTATGATTAAATAAACTAAACCTATGAGTACTCACAGAACGCTTTTCTGGCTACACGCGACAAATTATTATTTAAATACCTTTTGTAAAAAAATATTTATCATCAGAAATAGTTTTCTATTGTACCTTATTAATTTTTTTAAAAAACTGTCATTTTAAAAAAGAAAAATAAATATATTATATTTTTTGGTTCTATATTTTACATATCAAATGCAAAAGTTCGGTGGGTGAGTGTTTATAATGTCGCACAATAAAGCAACACGTAAACTACTGGCAATGGACACGATCTGGTGACGATGACGACATCTGAGCCACATCCCGACAACTTCAGCCTCGACAGAATTTACGTGCATCAGTCGCTCTTTACGGTGGGTCTTCAATGACACCAGAGCTCGACCTCATTACACCTCCACCACTAAGCTATTGTAGCCACATAATTTCGTTGAAGTTTTTTTTTTATCTGTCCTTAACGTTTAAGGAAAATGGAATGAAATTTTCAGAAGAATTTAATTAACATTACTCATCTTAGCAATCAATCATCAATAGATACATTCAATCTGTTCATCAATCAACAAATGCATATATATATATATATATAATATATATATATATATATTATATTATTATATATATATTATATATATATATATATATATATATTATAATTCTGGGTACAGTTTTTACTTGATATAAAACGTAAATTTTTTATAGCTAAAACGATATGTACTCTGTAAAATTCTAAAACAATTCCAAATAAAAATGTATTTTATGGAATTCGAAAACAATATTTTTCTAACAGAAATTAAAATAAAAATGTTTATAAATAGATAGAAAAAGGGAAAGAGAGAAGAGGGAGAAAAAGAGAGAGAGAAAGGGAAGGAGAAGGAGAGAGGAAAGAGATAAAGAGAGAGAGGCAGAAGGAAAGAGTAAAATACAGAAGAAAAGATAGAAAGAAAGAGGAAAGCAAAAGAGTAAGATGGAGAGAAAGAGGAGAGAGGGACAGAGAGAAGAGAGAAGGAAAGAAGAAAAAAGAGAGAGAGAGAAGAGAGAAGAAAAAAAGAGAGAGAAGATAGAAGGAAAGAGAAAAAACAGAGAAAATAAAAAGGGAAGAGAGAAAAATAAAGAGGAAAGAAAGAGAAAGATCGTGGAAAGCAAAAGAGCAAGATGGAGAGAGAGAGGAGAGAGAAAGAAAGAGGAAAAACAGAGATAAATAAAAAGAAAAAAGAGATAAAGAAAGAGTAAAGCAAGAAAGCAAGTTGGACAGAAAGAAAGAGGAAAGAGAGAGAGAGCGAAACGGAGAGAAAGAGAGAGGGCAGGGAAAGAGAAAAAGAAAAAGGAAAAGATAAAGTTGGGGAGAAAAAGAGAGAGTGAGAGGAGGAGAGAAGGAAAGAGAAGAAAGAAACAGCCACAGAGAAAGAGAGAAGAGAGAGAAATAAAGAGGAAAGAGAGAACACAATATAACCCAAATTCATTGGAGAGTATAACACAAATTCAATCTCTGTTCTACATTCTGTTAAAACTGTTATGTGTTTTTGATAATTATTAATATTCAGTAAATTTGCATTATATTTAAAGCAAAGTTCACAGGACAAAAAAAATACGGAAATCATTTACTTCAAAAGAAAGCGAAGAGAGTTGTGAGAAAAAAATGAATTAATGTATTTCAATTTTTTATCAAGAAATGAACTCGCAATTTTTTTAGCACTTGAAATTCTCGTTATTGAAATCAAGAATATATCTTTCAAAAAGGTTCTGCAATAAGAAAATAAAAAGCATAAAACCGAGATGGAAAATTTTTTTGTAATTATATAAATTAAACATTTAAGAAATTTTTGAAGTGATAAAGCTGTTTTTTTAAAGTAATATTTTCAGTAGTAGATTATTATATGCATTCATTTTATCGATGAAGGAGGGGGGGAATCATATTTTATTTTTTATTTTCCTTTGTTTTTCAACAGATCTTTTTTTAGAATTTGGAAAAATATATGTATAAATTCTTTCATCTCTTCAAAAAACATCGAACTTAACGATGTATTCTTTTCTTAAAATTTTCTTCACGTATAATACAATATTTTTCAAACTTTAATAGCAGAAAAGACTTTTGACATGATTGAAAGTATTAAAATATTTTTTTCTTCTGAAATCACTCAATTAAAATATCTTCCCTTTTTTTCAAAAATCTTTTTTTCTCGTTTCCAAAGAAATGGAGTATAAATTAAAAGGAAAGCTATCAATTCATTTCGTTTTATTTAATAAGATTATTTTTTCAAATTTGTAAGGAAATGAGATCCGTACGAAAAACATTTTTTCCGATGGAAAATTGCTCATGCGTCCCTGATTCCCTCTACTTTTAGAATTAACAACTTATTTCAATATTTATCTTTGAGATAACTTTGTGACTTTTTTCCTCTATACAAAAGGCGTTAGATTTTTTTCTGATAAATTTTAACATAAAACATAAAAAATATCCATTTTGAATTAAACTGAAATGTAGCATGTTTGCTATACGTATAGATTTTAAAAGTTGTTGACTGTAAAATGATACACGCCATAGAACTGTGCGAAATTTTTTTTCATTGAAACCTTTTTCAATTTGGAAGTGTTTACCATTTGAGATATTGATTCTAATATAAAGGGAAAACCTTATAAATTGCTATAAATTTGAAATAGATAAATTGGCTGTATTTATGTTCGCTTCAACTAATAAACACTGAGAGTACAGAATATTCAGACTAGAGTAGTTTTTCTCAAACTTTCAATATTTGCGACCCAATATTCAATCATAATTTGCATCTCCCCCCCTCCATACAATAACAATGCATTGAACTCATTAATACTATACATAGTCAGTACAACTGAATTACGACTTAAACGTCTTTAAGTGCCGCCGGCGTATATAAAAGTCTAGCTCTGCTAAAGCGTTAATTGACCGAGACGTATATATACGTCTTTCGTACGATCTTTTCTGTGAACTGCTATTCATAAAATTATTTCGAAGGCTTTGAAATGCAATAAAATTACCTTAATTGTGTGTGTATGTGTGTGTTTGTGAAATATTTACTTAATCTAGAGGAATTGTTTTATAATTCCTCCCCCAATATATATATATACACCACATACGTATTACCGGTGGACTATGTGCTAAACGGTAACATTGGCGAATGAATTGCGTGATTTTTAATCCGCTTTTAATGAATTAGTTATAAATCGTACAAATTATCAAGTGTTAATTTTTGTGTATAATTCTACACATGACAAGACCATCGGTTCACTGGTAATCATTAAACTTGTTTTCAACTTAGCATTGTTAAATTAATTATAAAATATATATTGCACAGTACTGATATATTTATAAGTGTATTAAGTCAGTGCAAATGCATGCTTTATTTTTTATTTTGCCGGAATGTATTTTGTTTAATAAATTAATAATTTAGTAAACCTTTAGTAGCCTTTAGTAAATAATTAATTTTTTAAAATAAGCTTTTGTTTTCGATTTTTCTATATGCTCATCTCCCTTGTAAGGTTAACACCCCCTCCTAGGGGGATGCGCTCCACAATTTGAGAAACACTGCTCTGAATGAGAAAATGTTTTGCTTGACTTATTTGCCGTATATTAATTGCTGATTGAAATAAAATATACACGCGAAATATTTTATTTCGGGAGTTAAATTATACTGCTTATCATATTATGATTTTGTCAAAATGAACTCCGAGAAATTTCTTGTTCTCTAATTTAGTATTCAAAATGGAAAAAAAGTAGTAAAGATGATTTTTAAAAAAAAGGATTGCATTGGGTTATGCCATTGCTCATGAACAAATAACGCTAACTTGATTCATCAACTTATAATTACTCAATAAACTTATTATTCACAGACAGAGTTCCTATAATCTAAGAATTATCGTCTTCTGATGAGATAACTACAAAATAGAAAAAAATTATGCAAAGCTATTAAATTAGTCAAAATCATTAAAATGCAATGGAGCACTCAGACCTCTCTTATGGGGAGGGGTTATACCCTAAAAAATTGCGGACAAAAGTAGCGAGGAATAATCTATATGGTAAAAATTAAAAATTCATTGGGCTATGGAGGAAGGGAATGAACCCCTTTCCGTTTCCCCTGCGTTCACCACTGGCACAATGTAATAATTATTATGTTATAATTATTATTATGGTAAGAATTTTTGATATACGTAATCAATTTTTGAAATACATGCCTTACTTTATATGAAATGGTCCCCCCCCCCCAATAATGATCTTTTTGAAATTTCCTTCCAAAAATTTTTTCCCCTTATGCATTTGTGGATGGATATTTTGTATGCCCAATATAAGTTAAAGGTTTTCAATAAATTATAGTTTGCAACAAATTATTGACGTCAAAAAAAATTGCCTCAAAATATGTTTGTATTTTTTTTTAAATATTGCTCATAAAAACGCTTTGTAAGAAGGATTTTTTATTGAAAAAAAGGCTGTTAAAATAAATGGTTTGGAATAAAAATATTGTGTCCTTTTTGCCCTTAGTGCTCGTTTACACATGCATTCCATTCTCCGTCTTATTCAAATGATCAATATATTTTCTCAAGAGCAGAAAAATACTGTTTTTTAAAGTATTTTCACAAGTAAAAAAGCACAGTGGCATACACAGACCTATCTTATAGGGAAAGGGGTTGCATTCTAAAAGACACGCAGACGAAAGCGGTGAAGGAAAGTTAAAAATTTATTATTCGCTAACTTGAGGCCGACGTTATTTCTGTGCCCCAAAAAGATTCATCGGGAAGAGAGATATTACGTGTTCAATTTACCTTGACATGAGAAAGGCATTTAACGAAAATGTTAAAAATCCGATTATATAATACAGGTGTGGACAAACCGCTTCGTGCCACAGTGTGGAGCAAATGTGTTGTAACAGTGGCACGCGTAGACATAAAAAAATTTAAAGAATTGATAAAATAATAATAAATATACCAATTTTTTACAATTTTATTGAAATACGGTTGCCAAACATCAAAATTTATTTGAAATGCACTTAAATGAATTAAAATAGGAAATTATTATGTAGAAAATACTCCTTCATTGTTATTTGCGCTGGAGTTAGGACATCCTGGCTAAGTGCACTAGTGAGAGGAATTTGAGAGAGCGTGTGTTTTATGTAAAATATCTGGAAGAAAACAATGGACTGCCCATTAAGTGTTTGCTACTCAAGAAGCAAAATTGGCTTTAGGATTTGGTTATTCTTATCGATACCATGGGCCACTTACACAAGTAAAATTTAAGTTCCAAAGTAAAATGTACTCCCCCCCCCACACCGCAGTTGATTATATATCTATTTTATAATATTGCTCCGAGCTATGATTGATTTAAAAAATTAGTATTAATTTCTTAGAATTAATTTAGTGCTATAAGAGGTGTGACCCAATGTAATAAAGGGACACGCGGGGAATGGGTTTTTAACTAAGTCCACTATTTAATTAAACACATTTATTGGACAAAACAAACATTAATATACATAACTAGAGAACTGATTACAATTAAAGGGATCGGAACGCATGCTCATACGTCCGTACAGTTTGGAAGCTAGGCCATCACTGGAGATAGTTTAAGCCGATAGAGGGCGTGAGTCTTTCTGCTGTTTATATGTGAGGTGCTGTTTATGCTGTTTACAGTGTTATATTTGATGATTTTTAAGATAAAAAATTGTTATCTTTTCATGCATCTTTATTCTTAATTTCTCTGCTAGACGTTAATTGTTACTTACCTGAAATCCAAATCGGGGTTCTTGACCTACAGCACCGTACTATACTTAGAATAAAATATATAAGGAACTTATTTCAACTACAGGGGATCCGAACAATTTCGAATTTTAAAACAATTGTACTAAAAAGCAATTTTCTAAATCTGTACGATTTGTCAGTCAGACGTAGGTTTGGCTCAGCATGTTTGAGAACAGATGTTTTCTATTATGAAATTTATAAAATTAAAAAATCGCTCATACACACACAAAATTAAATGATACTCATAAATAAAGCCCAAATTTTGTTAGATTCTTCGAAAACTAATTCTAATATACACTGTTGTTTGTAAGAAATGCAACACCATGAATGCAACATCATCAAAATTAAATGAACTGTGATCCGAGAACTGTGAAAAACTGAATATAAAAATTAATGAAAAAAAAAGAAACTTTTAAATACATTCAATGCGAAAGAACACTACGTATTTCATTATTTAAACACGATTTTATATTAAACATGGGTTAGAAATTTTAAAAAAATTCATAAGATAATCAGATTTAAGCAGTCTCTAATAGGTTAAAATCATTTATAATGTTTAATAACAATAAAAGAAAGAATGCGACAAATAATTTCGATAAGGAATTTGTAAACCAGTGAATAACGTGTTTTTTGTATGCACTTGCATGAAAATCAGAAAACGTGGTAATATAAAAGTAGCACTAAATAAGAGACAATGTAAAAATATTTAGCAGATTACAACTTAGAAAGTTTTTCAATTATAAATGAAGATTGTGCATTATTTAAAGTATCCGACAGATTGCCACAAATTTAAAAAAAACAAAACACGAAGATATGTGGATTTTTTTGTTGTTTTTAGATTTTTGTAGTATATTTTAAGAAATCTATGCTAAAATTAAGAAGAGAAAAAAAAATTATTATAACTAAAATGGGAGAAAAAGGGGGTAAAAATTGACAAAAAAATAACATAAACGCGGCCTATTTTATACCAAAGGTTTATAAACAAATTTTCAATTCTGATGTGTTGCTATGCTATTCATTGTCGAAACGACCTTCAGGAATAGAGATATTTTAGTTTTTACAAAAACTAGAGCACTTTATCTCAGTTTTTATATGAAATTGTTTAAAAAACAATGATTATATTCACATAAGGGACTAAATTTTGTAATAAAACAGTGATTGATAAATCTGAAGGTTAAAACACTTTTACTATTATACAAAACTTACACATTTACACAATTTACAAATTTAAGGAAATTATTTCTTAAACTTTTTTCGCTATCGCTGACCCCGTTTGATTATTTTCAAAAAATCACATTTCGAGTAAAACGCGTTTTAAAGTATGACATCTTGTATAAAGTAATGGCATCTGTTTTTACTAAAACACTTATAGTTTTTGTTGTAGTGAACGGGAATTTATAAACTTGATGTGTTTACAAATCTAATAAAATGACCTATAAAATAAAATCATAAAAAATTTGTCAATTTTTGGCAGAGTTCACAATTTTAGGGTAGCCGGATACCTTAAGCTTTTAAAATCAAACCTTTATTTGAATCAACCTATTTATGTAGATCTTTCAGTGCTAGAGTTAAGTAAGCTATATATATATTTATATTATATTATGATGTTTTGACACCTGTTTACAAAGAAAAAGTTAACTTATTATACATGGATACAGATTCACTAAGTTTAGAAATATGGACTGAAGATGTTTACGATGATTTGGCAAATAAATTTGAGAATCTTTTAGATTTTTCCAATTATAATGTATCTCCTCAATATTACTCGAAAAAACATTAATCCTTATCGGGATATTTAAAGGATGAAACCAAAGAAATTCCTATAACAGAATTTTGTGCACTATGACCAAAGATGTATTCTTATATCTTTAGAAATGAAAACTGCAAAAAGAACTAAGAAAACATTTGTGCAAAATATTTTACCCCATGTCACGTATTTAAATGTATTAAAAAACGATCACTTGTTATAAAATAAACAATCAAGCATAATTTCTAGACTAGTACATATGAACAATAAAGCAAAATAAAATAAGCCTAAGTAGTTTCGATGATAAAATGTATTTTCTTAATCAAATTGAATGTTTAGCCTACGGAAATGTTTCTATTGAAATGTGAGTGTAATATACATTTCTTAGTTCTTGTATCTTATTTTGTCCATTGTATTTAGTACAATATATGCATAATAATATAAGTCCTAGCATTAAGAATTAGATTGTGTTAAAAATATACTTATACCTGTAGCTCTCTCCCCTTGATAAAAAAAAAGGACCGAACTTATAATTTGTATTTTCTGATAATCCCTAAAATTGGAGTATAAAACGATGTTTACACTTTCGTAACCCTATAACCAAGTGAATTTCCGCAAAACAAATTTCCGGTGGAACTCTACTCCATAAAATAAACATGCAAGTTAAATTTCAAGTCTAAATCTAATAGAGCAAAAACGAAATTTTTACTATCGATACCCCCCGTAATCCCGTTGAGAGTCGTTCTCCGAAATAACTATCCTTTGCAGATTTCAATTCAACAAAATAAAAACGCAAACTAAATTCAATTATTATAGTCCTTGTGGTTCGAAAAAATACATTTTTTTTGTCAATACGCCCCAGTAATCCCCTGCTCACCCCAAGAGTTAATTTTCGCAAAATACATTCTTAGTGGATTCGTATTCAACAAAAGATACATGCTTAACAAATTTCAAGTATGTGGATCTAACAATTAAAAAAAAAGGAATTTTTTTTCTATAACACCCCTTGACCCTTCACAACCCTCCTTAGGTGTAGATTTTTGTTTTACTCTTTGTTAGAGGAACTCTATTCCGTGAAAGGAACATGCCTACCAATTTTCAAGCAAATAGATCTAATAGTTTAAAAATGGAAATATTTATCTATTACGACCCTTAATCCCCCGAAATGAAACTTCGGGGTTGATTTTCGCGAAATCCATTTTGTAGCGGTTCTCTACTTTACGAAAGGAATCTGTTTACCAAATTTCAAGACTGCACGTCTAATAGTTTAAAAATGGGAATAATTATCTATAACTGAGCACCCACAACGCCACTTGGGGGTCTGTTTAAAAAAAACCCCTTTTGTAGGGGAACTGTACTCTATGAAAGGAATCTGCTTGCCAAATGTGAAGACTGTGAATCTAATAAATTAAAAATGGAAAAAATTATCTATAACGCCTCTTGAGCCCCCGCAACGCCACCTGGGGACGATTTTCACAAAACACATTATATAGCGGACCTTTATTACATGAAAATATTCTACTTATCATATTTCAGGACTCGACTAGGTACGTCTAGTAATTTAAAAATGGAAATAATTATCTATAACACCCCTTAAGCCCTGCAACGCCGCTTGCGCGTCGATTTTCACGAAACTCATTTGGAACGTGTCTCTACCCTATGAGAGGAATCTGCTTACCAAATTTCTAGACTGTACGTCTAATAGTTTAAAAAGGGAATAATTATCTATAGCGCCCCTTGAGCCTCCGCAAACCCCCTTGGGATTCTGTTTTCTCCGAACCCATTTTGTAGGGGAACTGTACTCTATGAAAAGAATATATTTATCAAATTTAAAAACTGCGGGACTAATAGTTTAAAAATGGAAATAATTATCTGTAATTATTGGAATAATTATCTGTAATTAATGGAAATAATTATCTGTAATTATCTGTAATAATCGACCCCCACAACAGCACTTGGGGGTCGATTTTCACCAAACTCCTTTTGTAGTGGATCTCTGCTCTATGAAAGGAATCTGTTCCAAATTTCAAAATTGCACGTCGAGTAGATTAAAAATGGAAATAAATATTTGTAACGCCCTTTAACCTCCCCCTCCCCCGTAATGCCCTTTGCGGTTTGAATTTCGCAAAAAATCCGTTCTTAGTGGATCTCTATTCCATGAAAGGAGCATGCCTACCAGATTTCAAGTTGTAAATTGAATAGTTTCGGAGATATCGTGATGAGTCAGTGAGTGAGTGGGTCGCTTTTCTCCTTTATATATCTAGATATGTATGTATATATTGTAATAATTTAGGTTAATGAAATAAAAATAGTTAACTATGCGTGCCTGTGTTATTTGTGTCATGTCAGCCTAATTTTACACGCATAAAACTAATATTGTGTCTAAGTATATAAGTGTGAATAATTTTTTTTTTACAAACTATATCAAGCAATTAATAAAAGCTTGTAATACCATTATAGTAGTTATTAAATAAAAAAAATTAAACAAAGTTCTGACATAGCTTAAAATTAATTCGAATATAACAAATTCTTTTTAAGAAAAATAAAATATGATTTTTAATAGTTTATTTTAGAGGAATCACTGTTTAAGCAAAGCACCACCTACTAAAGGCACCAAGAGCTTGTAATACCATATGTTACAAATTTTGAAACAAAATTCTGACGTAACTTAAAATTAATTCGAATGCAACAAATTATTTATAAAAAAATAAAATATGATTTTTAATCATTTGTTTTAGAGAATTATTTCTTTAAGCAAAGAGAAGAGAGAGAGAAAAGCACCGTCTTTTGAGGCAATCGAAAACATTTTTAAAATTAGGCTGAATCACTTAATTTTTTAATCTAGCTATTCAACAAAAAATAGGTGTTTAGTCCAGATACCAACAATGTATACTACTCTTGTTTCCTCTCATTCACTGGCAAATTTACTGATTTAACTTTTTTCAAATAATTTTTGTTCCATTGTCCTGATTAGGATCATCAGGATCTACTATTTCCCGATTCCGTGACTAATTCCACACACCATTTCCAGATTTGGTGACTAAAAGATTGCTACAAACCTAAAAGTGTTCCTTATGGAAAAAAGGGAAAGGTGCTTCAGCCATTTCTATCCATAATATAAACAATTGTCTAGTTTTTCTGAAAATAGAAATAAAAAAGACTGGTGTGCATGTGAAAAAAATTATGTTCTAACTGCTAAAATCAGACATAAGGTCTTTTTTTTATAAGTTCTCTTGTCAGATCTGTGGAATGAATTATCATTCATTGCTTCATTTTCCAAAACAGCTGAGAATTTATTCAGATGTCACCGAATTAAATTGTTTCTCACAAACTCTTCGATTCAAAACATATATTTTAATGTCTCATGCAGATGCAAATTATGAGAAAGTATTTTGAGCTATTTTTAGTGAAAAATATCATTGACTTTATACCTTCTTACCGCATGAAATCCTTCAAACTTAGCTCTTCCAGATTTCATTCAGCTGGCTGATTCCTACATTTTGCGAACCAGGCCGTATCGACGCACAGATAGGATGCTTTGTACTACCTTTTTACACTAACTCAGCATTTTGGAACAAAACTAGTACGAAATTATAGCATTTGACATGGAGCGCACCACGCTTTTACCACAATGACATTAATTTTCTTGTTAATCACTTATTTCTTATATCAAGAATTATTTTTTACCTTTTTAATTCAATTAACCATAAAAGCATGTTTATTAATTTTTTTAAAACTATAATTTACTATATCCGGCGTTTAACATGCACCTGTAAATTTTAATCTTGTTTTGAAAGTGCATATTATGCGCCGGGTTTTGCGGTATTTCTATCCAGAACAGTGAAGCACACAAGAATTTTTCAAGGCACAAGTCCAAGTTCTAAAGCCCACCATTCTCGTATCATACCCAAATACCTCCCTTAATATTTCTTTTGATTTTGCCAATTGATAAGATAATAACACAGTAAAAAATTAATTAATTAATTAATAATTAGCAAGAAAAAATAAATTACTCATAACAAACAATTACAGTCAATCGACAGCAAACATTGATTACAGTTAATCGAAAAATTAAATGAAGGGAGGGGGGGTCAAGACCCGTCAACCCCTCGTGTGCGCCATTAATCCAGAATACTAGTCCAATTCCTTTATTGTTTGCAGCTATACACACATACTAGAATGTAATTTTTAAAATTAGATGTTTGCTGTTTTCTGAAAGGAAAAGATCTGTATAAATATCAGAGGCAGTCTTAGGTTTATTGAAGAAACTTTAAATCCCACAGCTACGTGTTGGGAATGAGTATGGGTGCTCAAAATGTTGGGGGTCCGTGATGTCAT
>BMAO01023190.1:0-20829 GCA_019973975.1 Trichonephila clavata | reverse complement strand
AAAAAAAACTATTTCAAAAAAAATTGTTAATGTTAAAAAAGAGGCAAATATGTAACATCTATTTCAAATCCCATTCTTGTTTTTGCTCTAAAATAAAGTTTTTACAACACATAAAACTATACAAAGAACATTTGCTTTGGTGAGTTATGTGATTCCTTACCATTAATTAAGAATCTCAGCTGCTTTCTCCTTGAGAGATTTTAATTCTAAGGATAAGTACGAGATTTACAACACTCGAAATAAATGAGCGATGTTTTCCCATCCCTATCAAGAGCAGTGGCGTAGGGCTAGGTGGTGCCGTGCACCGGGGCCTCAAGCTCAGGGGGCCCTCGAACCTAACCACCAAGCAAGCCGAATTACGATAACTTCCCCAAATTTAAGATATAAATGTAAAAGGTTGCGACATAACTATAAGCATCGCAATTCAGTTTAAAGTAATTTCGAATTTGTAGGGAATTCCCTTAATTCTTTTCGTTGTTTGTTCAGTGTTGCGAACTTTACTTATTGAAAATTTTGTCATTTTCAATTTTTTTTTTTTTTTTACTTTTTAATAACTGTTACTTGAAAATAAACTTCAAGTTCCATGAAAAATCTTACATACTTGTTATTAGATCTGAAAAAAACCTACACTAGAAGCAATTCCTTCCTAGTTTATTTTTTGATAAGAATATGATTCATAATAAGATAGTTTCCCGTTTCAATATTTCTAAATATTCTCGTATTGCAATAGCACTGATGTAATTTTGTCCCTCCGTTCGCTCTTTTGCAGAGGTGTTTTTTTTAAATAATTATAATAATTATTGTATTGTATTTCCTTGTACCTGCATATTTTTCGTATCATTTCCTGTCTATCTCGTTGGAGCATCTTGTAGAATTTTTTCCCCCAAATTTAAGATATAAATATAAAAGGTTGCAACAAACTTTACTTATTGAAAGAGAGTTTATGCTATTTTCAATACTTTTCATTTTTCTATAGACTGTTATTTGAAAATAAACTTCAAGTTCCATGAAAAATCTTACCATACTTATTATTACATTTAAAAAAGTCTACACAAGAAGAATTCCTTTCCAGTTACATTCTAATAACAATTTAACTTTTTAATAAAATAAGATTCTATAAGCTAGTTCTCTGTTTCAATATTTCGCAATCTTCTCGTATCTGCAATACACTGTGTAATTTTGTCCCCCCCCCCCTCCTCTGCTCTTTTGCAGATATGTTTTTTTTAATAATAATAAAATTGCATTTAATTTTCTTGTTCATGCATATTTTTGTATCATTTCCTATCTATCTCGGTAGACCATTTTGTAGCTCTAAGCCACTGTTGGATGTGAGTTCGATCCTCCCGAATAAATTAATAGCTAAGGATTCTCCATCCGTTTTTATAGCGTAGCATTACGTTTCTTCTTTCTTTTAACGCAGTAAATACTCGAGCACATACAAATCATATTAGATAAATTATAAAACTAAAAGTATAGATTTTTTAAAAAAAAAGAAACCAAGTGGGCGCAAACAGCGCCAAGAAAGAGAAGACAATAAGCAAAAATTGTAGCTTTGTATTTTTTGAAACATATTTTTACTTTATTCCTTGATAGAATTCAACCAAGAAAAAGCCCTCTTTTTTTTATTTATTTATTTATTTATTTTTTTTTTTTTTTTTTTTGCACCAGGGACTTTGGATACCTAGCTACGCACTGTTCAGGGGCCCAAAATGTGTAAGCAAAACAATTCTAAAATGTTAAGAGGCCTTAAAGTCCAAGAAATTTGATACAGGACCCACCTTTCTGTGGATAGCATTTCAAATGTATTCCTCCTTTTATGTCTTTAGGAGAAATTCAAAAAATATAGGAACGCAAGATAATCTGTAAATTAATTTTCTGTAACAAACTGTAAATTAATTTCTAGATGATGTCAGTCTATTCAAATCACGAAAGGTAAGAAAATTAAATGACTGTGTTTTTATGAGATTGTAAAATTGGTAGTTTTATTCTCAAAATAAATTTGTTAGATGAATCAACGCGAAATTAATTTGTACGCGCGTCTTAGAAAAACGCGGTTCTCTTTGAACCATAGAACAAAACAAAACAAAAGAAATCAATTGCTTTGTGGCGCCACCTGTGTATTAACGGGAAATAATTTTATGAATGGGAATATGTTACTTTATCCAAATACAACTCAAAAGGTATTTTACTGGATTAATATTTTTTTTTTTTAAAAAAAAAAGGGGAGGGGGGGTATTTTAAAGGTAACCAATTTTAATTCTTAATAAATATTTTATTGATTATAACTTTGCATAAATTAATCGCTTGTGTTTAATGATGGTTTATTATTTTATTTATTAAATGATTATTAATTAAGTATTTAAAAATTAATTTAATTAATTCCGTTTTAATACAACTAAAGCTAAAAATATCTAATACTTAAGAGATTTTCCTGTAATTAATATTATTAATTGCGCTTTATAAGTATTTTATAAAACGATTAATTGCTCTTATTAATACTGAAAATTATTGAGAAAAATGGCAATTCTCAAATAAATTTTAATTTTATGTAATTGTTGTTATCTACCAGTAATTATTCCTCTGTTTTAATTATTGCTAACTGAAAAAAAAAAATGTCTTTTATTTTCATTGATATATTTTTATTCTGTTTGAGTATTTAGGACGAAATGTTATTTGAAGAATAACATTCCCGAATTTCAAATAATGAATATTTTTCAAACAATCATTAGTAATCGTTTCAAATGTTTTCTAAATTTGTGATTCATTAAAATAAAATAATATTCCTCACATTTGATTGCAGTAAACATTTCCAAAATAAAAGCAGAAAAGTTTTGTAGTTAATACCCATTACAGCAAAAATTTCGGCAAAATAATAAACTTTTCTAAGTATATCACTTCTCGAAAAGTGATATAAATAACACCTATAACTTAACATATAATTTTTAACATATAAACGTTCCCTTCTATACCAAATATACTTACCGCTGATAATTTATTCTATAGGTTCTTTATATTCAGATTTGAAACAAAAAAATTGAACCAGCTTTCTATCAAAGTCAGCGCCACAGAAAAAAATTTAGAACATGCTTCAAAAGTATAAAGATATACTATTCTTTCAGATTTAAAAGTAAGATAAGAGAAAATTAAATTTATATGCATTAAGCTTCAAATCCAGAAAAGAATCATCCCACACGAAACGGATTTTTAAACTATTGTTCTTAAAATGCTTCATAGTTTATAAAAAAAAAAAAAAAATTCTAAGAATTCAGAGTTTTACAAGATTGCAAGAGGAAGCAGCTGAAAATTTTAGAAATGTAAGCATATGTCAATATTTTTGCTTAGAAAGAATATTTTTGCCGAAATGGTTCACAACCTACTGGATGAAATCAAGAAAGTATTATTTTAATTTATTTCTGAAAATTAACTAATATCTAATTCTGTCACTTTGATTACAGTTATTCTCACCCATCAAGACCTGCCTGCTACTCAGTTTGAATAGGACAATGCAAGACCACACGTAAGACAAAAAGTTCGGCTATTATTCATTTCCTACCAGGTTGTTCTTCCTCGTCGGTTCTCCTGATTTATCACTCATTGAACACAAAGGGTCAATGATTGACTAGATACTGGTCCAGGAACACTGCGCATTAATACACCGGATCAGTGGCGTACAAGGACTATTTTCATGGGAGGAGTTATATATTTAAAAAAACGTAGATTGAAGTACAGAGGCGTAATTTTTATGCTAAAAATTAAAAATCTGTTGGCCCATGGAAGCGATTTGACCCTCTCTCCAAACCCCACCCTTGTGTACGACGCCACTGCATCAGATGAGCTTTGACCAGCAGGGGCATAACGAACACCCTTGCATCGCAGGGAGCGCCAGGATTCATAGGGGCCCAAAGCTTATGTTATGTTCTGGTTTTGCAATATTTTGTAAAATCCAGATTGGAGCCCAAAATCTGACTTTGCAGAAGTTCCTAAATATTCTCCGTTACTCCACTGTTTAGCAGGGTGTAGAAACAGCATGAGTGACATATCCTAAGAACATAGTCAAGTCTCTTTCACTCATGAGGCGTGTCGCAATACAATACAAATGTAATAAAATGTAGAAAATTTTTAATGTAAAGACAAATGTAACATATTTTTGAAGTTTTGGTGTTTACAGCGAGAAGAACTTTGTCGTGAATTATATCCTCCCCTAAGATTATCAACTCCCCGTCTACCGTTTAATGTTTCTGGACGCGTAAGCTGATTAGAGAAATCAAGAGACATAGTTGCAAATCACTATATTTATTGATGCTTATTAATCACAGGAAGGCTACAACCCTGCCATTCAAATTTAAGAGAGATAAAACACAGTGGAGTATGAGAAGGAGTTACTACTAGCGGAATTACGGAATCGCGACTGAATCCACGAAAGATCAAACACGTACAATTACAGTTAAAACACGCGCACGTATTCACAAATTACTAAATCACTAACCTTATCCTTGTAACATCGGCTGTTCCGTCGTGGTGATGAATTCTTTACTGGTTGAATAGGATAGTAGACAAGGATCCCCACACGGTAATACGGAATATTTTCTAATTTCAATCTACTGCTCTCCGGCGTAGCTTGTCACGTTACTCCTAACTAATACTGTCAACAACTGCGTGTTGATCTACCGATGCTTCAATTCATTTGACTTCACCTTTCTAACTCTTCACTTCACTTTTTTTGTTAACTCGCTAAACCCGAACTTATATAATACAGCAGAAGTCCGATAATCCGGCACGTTCGGGACCGGCTCGGTGCCGGACTACCGAAAATTCCGGTCTATCGGGCGGTAATTATAAGAACAATTAGGTTAATAATTAAACTACAAATACAGTATGCAAATACATACAACAAAGTTTATTTTACATTTCATATAATGTATGTACACGTACTGTAAAACATATTTCACTTAGATTTAAAAAAGTCACGAATGTGTGAAAGGACACAAAACAACAACGCACAAAAAAAATGGCGAAGACGCTTCGTGATTGATTAACGGAGCTGCACTGCACCTGAATTTGTTGTGACAGCTGAGACTAGCCGGCCGCTAATTGTTTCCGAACAATACCGAGCGCTTCCGGATGATCCCGAACTACCCCGAAAACTTCCGAATAGCTCTCGAGCGTTTTTATTTGCTTTAAAGACACACTTTTGGAGAAAACCAAATTTTTACAATTTTCCGGAGCGATGCCGGACTATCGGGCATTCCGGACTGTTGGATGCCGGACTAATGGACTTCTACTGTATATCTCATTTGCATAAATCACGCTTTGCTCCCGGTGGAGATAGGTTGAAATAAATAAAACTTTAAAGAAATATTGAGGAGGTTAGTGGAAACCGTATAGATCCGTCACAACTTTAATATCTGTAAATTGAAAATTCCCAACCTTTTTTTTATATATAAAAATGCTGAAGACTGATTCATTTTCAAAATCATAACTCTTATTATGAAAAGCGCTATTGTTTTGAAAATGTTTACTTAGAATTATTATTATACAGTAATAGTATTTGGAAATAATTTTTTTTTCATATTTACCAAGCATTCTAAATTAATACGAACAAAAAAAAAACCTTTTTTTTTGCAAATCTTCAAGTATAAGTTTACAATCTTTAAGAGTAACTTCATTTTTGTTTTATATTTAATTTTATTAAATCTTTGGGAATATTTAATTTTAGAATATTGAATTTATGCTCAGCAAAAGCTTCTAGAAATATATACTTAACTAATTATATTATATGTAATTTTTTGTAACATAAAAGTTTTCAGATCCGTATCAATGTATGATTCATTACAGCTAAATAATTTTATGAAATCATTAATCTTTAGCCAATGCCTTTGACAATATCTCCTAATACACTATTTTGTGCTGTGTTCAGAACCCAGTAATTACATGATGGTGCGAGAGATGTTCATTGATTTATTCCTTATAATTAAAACATTTTCTTCTTCAATGGCTTGACAGCTCTAGGTGGGCCCTGGCCTTCTCCAGAAGTTTTCTTCATGTATTTTTACTTTTGGCAAATGTTTTCCAGTTTTGACCTTTAAAATATTTAGGCTTTTTTGACACAGTCAATACATTTAACCGGGGTCTGCCCCGAGGTCTATTTTCCATGGGCTTTGCCAGAAAGAGATTTTCTTGCCGCAACGATCTTCATTCATTCTAGCCAGATGACCAACCCCTTTAAGTCTCTCTGTAATTTGACAAATTAACTAAAACATCTACATTCTTACAAATGATACATGCTCAGTATCTTATTGTAATTAAATACTAATCCTATTTTTATTATATTTGAATGTTCTTTTAATATTTTCCTTTGTAACTGAGAATAGAGAGAAGCAAGCATTATGTAAATATATTAGAAAAATTAGTTTTACGATATATTAAAAATCGTTATTATATGGATACAATAAAAATATTCTTCGTATTTTCTTTCATGGCTTGCATTATGTTTCTACTACAATACAAAACCTTAAGTTCATAAGTACTGTAAGATTTTAATAATTACAAAAAGTTTCGTTAGAGAAATAACAACATATAAAATAAAACTCATAGATCTACTAAAGTTGAAAGGATTCCATGTAGAATTTGTAATTCCAGGGTTACATCGTTTTTTAATTTTTTCAAATACTGTTGTGAATGTTTTTGGTTTTTAACATGAGGATTGACTGATAATATTTTATTTGAGAATAATTTTCAAACCTTTTCTTGTATAATATAAATTTTTTATGAAAGCTTTAGAATTTTCTAAATACTTACGCATTTACTTGGCTTACTTAGGTGAAATAAGCGCAAAATAAGCTCATAAATGTATACATAAGCAATAGCAGAATTGTTTTGTCTTAAATGTGTGTTAAATATTAAAATAATTGTCTTTCGTTGAGGATACTTGAAAATTCATACAATGAAATCTGTAAATACACTGGTGTGCAAAAATTAAGGACGAAGTCGAAAAATTAGGATATAAGCTGAACGAAGAGGCAGAGCGGACAGAAAGACCAATCAGGAGATTAAGTGAGGTGATGTACGGTAGCACATGCGCAGATATGCAGGTAGACGTAATGGGGGAGTGTCTGAGTAGTAAAGCATGTTGTCGGTGTAAGATTAGTATTTCTGGCAAAGAGATTGCACACCGTATAGCAGTTAAAATCACACCGAGTTGCTGCCTCAGCGAGAAATGGCGAATAATCAATCTGTTAGACGACATCTGGATGCTTTTACCCGAGGTCGAATCATTGGGAAGTTGGAGGAAGCTCGCAGTGTGACAAGTGTGGCTGCAGAGTTCGGAATTGCTCACAGCATCGTTTCACGACTTTGGAGACAATTTCAAACTACAGGAACAGCTATCCGGGGGTTCAGTAGTGGTCGTCCACGAGGAACCACACCCGCAGATGACCGGTATATTGCCTTACAGGCCAGAAGAAACAGGCGGCAGACAGCGGGAGAAATCGCTAGACACACGACACAGGCGACTGGATGACCGATATCGCATTTTACCGTGGCCAGAAGACTGCACGGTGGTGGTCTGTTTGCACGACGACCTGTACGGTGTGTACCTCTAACGCCTGCCCATCGGAGAAGGCGTTCTCTGTGGTGCCGGGAACACCGGAATTGGAGAGACAATGAATGGGGACGAGTACTCTTTACAGATGAGAGCAGATTCAGTCTGAGTAGCGATTCTCATCGCATACTCATCTGGAGAGAGCAGGGAAGCCGCAATCATCCCTCGAACATCATTGAAAGGGACAGGTATGGAGGTGGCGGTGTTCTCGTTTCGGGAGGCATCATGCTTGGTAGTCGTACAGACCTTCACATCTTCGACGCAGGTTCAGTCAACGGGACCCGTTATTGTAACGAGATTCTTCTTCCATATGTGCGTCTTTTTAGAGGCGCTATGGGTCCGCAGTTCCTTTTCATGGACGACAATGCACCATGTCATCGCACAGTAGCTGCCGAACAGCTCTTAGAGAGTGAGGATATTGAACGTATGGATTGGCCGGCACGATCTCCGGATCTCAATCCCCTCGAGCATGTATGGGATTTTCTAGGCAGACGCTTGGCAGCTCGTACCTTACCACCAGTAACGATTCCGGAGCTTCGATTGGCGCTGCAAGACGAATGGGCAGCAATGCCTCAACAACTCATTGACACCCTCATTCTCAGCATGGGCAGACGCTGTGAAACCTGCCTAGCAGTCAGGGGAGATCATATCCCCTACTAAAGACCGGATATTTCTTGCTGGACACCCATCACAGGGATGTTTCGGCCTTCAGTCGCATTGCTACTTACCCCATGCTACTTTTTCAATAAAGCTTCTTTTTATCCCTCTAATTTCTCTTTTAGTAAGTGTTGCTTACATTACTCATGTCCTTACGTATTGGGGATCTTACGGTATTAAATGTGTTGATTTGGAATGCTTTTGTACAAAGTTATATTGAAAAAACCGTCTCGTCCTTAATTTTTGCACACCAGTGTATGATAGGGTGCAATAGAAAAAGGTTTAGCTATGCCTTTTTTTCTTTGTATTTTTAAACATAAATTATGTTGATAAATATATATAAAAAGTTGTGCTTTTTAATTGTTTCATAGCATTGCGAGTTTATACTATATGAAACTCCTTTCTTCGAAATATTCCGTCATAGCGGTGGAATTTGAAAAAGAAATTATTTTTAAAAATTTAATTTAAATTTTGAGCGCATTTCTTAACTAAGATTTGAAATTAAAGTAACATTTTAATTTTTTACACTTGCAGCAAAATTTTAAGAAAAAAGTGACGAGACGGATATAGCATTTAATCAAAGTATAGTTCATAGTCTAAAGTAGTATTTTAAAATATTTTTTCAATACACATTCTTTGATCAAACATCCATTTAAAATTTTTCCTTCTAGACCTCTCATTAATCAACGAAATTTTCCTTAAAAAATAATTGCAGTTGTTTTTAATTACATTTCAAAATTACAGTATGTTGACAGCATTGATCTAATTTTTGCAATGAGTAATGATCGAAAGTTCGTAACTGTGAAACATTCAATGCGAAAATTATAATAAAATTGTTCTCAAAAATTAAATTCATTGCATTCTAATTACACAAAAATTAAATTAAAAAAGCGTATTAAATTTAATATCTAAAAGAAAGTGAAATAAACATATACTGTGTAATATGTTTAACGCGAAAATGCTTAAGATGAAATTTGGGATAATACGAAATAATACAACGGAACAAACTACGATGTATTTTCATGAATTTTTTTCTCTCAACATGAAATAAAAATCACTTAACACGAAAAGATGAATAAAATACGTAAAACACTGAAACTGAACCAACACTTCCTGAAATGTTTAAGAAAGTTTGTGTATTATTGAACTGTCCTACTGTATCACTGGAAGAATCCGTTGCAATAGATAATGATAATGTATGCACAACCCCAATTATGGCAGACAAAGACATTTTTAAGTTTGTCCAAAGCTCAAAAAATATCATTGATACCGATTCCGACAACGAAAATTAAATGAATAATGCAGTTCCTTTTCCCACGTCATTCTAAATGAGGAACATGATGAAAAAGGCACAATTATTAAGACGCACATTCCAATCGTGAAATGAATAACAAAATGGACGACATCGGACAATTTGTTGACAATTTGATGCAAAGAAAAATATCAGATTAATTTCCAAAAACTCAATAAATATTTTGTTTTACAAAAAACTTGAAAATGCTGCATCAAATTATATTAAGCTCTTGCTAATATTTTTGTTTCATTAATTTTTAATAAACACATACATATATACACATATATGTAAATAAAATGTACTCTAGTAAACTTAATTTTACTCTCATGTCCATAAATTAAGGATAATTCAGAATCACACAGAAATTGAACTCTAAAATAAAAATTTCACCTGTCGAATTATCACACACACCTTGAAGAAGAATATGCAAATTACAGGAAACCACCAGATGGCGCGGATAGTACGTCACAATGACGAGAGTGTAAGAGAGGGTATATAAGGAATGGTGGTAGAGAAGTAAAATTGTTCACAAGCGCTTTAAAAGCCTTTTCAGTGCAATAACCGCATCGTTATGCACAAAGGAAGCATTTGGATGATTTTTACGTGGTAGAATTATCGGACGATTGGAATGTGGACGTACCCAGCTGGAAGTATCCGAGGAACTTGGAATCGCCCAGAGTGTCATCTCCAGGCTTTGGCAACGATTCCAAGATGATGGTAATGTGAGTAGATGTTACAGCACAGGTCGCCCCCGAGTTACAACGCCGAATGAGGACCGGTATTTGGCAGTTACTGCCAAAAGAAACAGACGGAACACAGCATCAGACCTGTCTCGTCAGCTCTCTTCAGCTACCGGTACGACAGTTTCAAGGCAGACCATGTACAGACGCTTAGGGCACATTGGTCTATATGCTCGTAGGCCTGTCAGATGTATTTCCCTTACCGCAACTCACTGTCGCCTGCGATTAACCTGGAGTAGAGAGCATGCATTGTGGACACCACAACAGTGGTCTTGTGTGATGTTTTCCGACGAGTCCAGGTTTAGTTTACAGTCTGATTCTCGTCGTACTTTCATATGGAGAGCGCCAGGTACCCGTTACCACCAAGAGAACACCATTGAACGACACCGTTACGGTGGTGCAGGATGGCTCGTTTGGGGAGGAATTATTCTTGGTTCCAGAACTGACCTGCATGTTCAGAGTGTAACGATGACAGGCTACATCTATCGGAATGTCATTCTGGAACAACATGTACGTTGGTTTCGGGGCGCCATGAGTGCTGAATTTCTGTTTATGGATGACAACGCCCGTCCTCACCGTTAAACATTGTAGACGAATGCCTTCAATCGGAGGATATCACCCATATGGATTGACCAGCATACTCACCGGACTTGAATCCAATAGAGCATGTGTGGGATATGCTTGGCCGACGAATTGCAGCCCGTCAACCCCCTCCCACCTGTCTACCGGAACTTCGGAGGGCATTGCTTGATGAGTGGTGTAATATTCCCCAAGATCAGATTGATAATTTGATACTCAGCATGCGTAGGCGTTGTAAGGCCTGTATTGCATCGTCCGGGAGATATACTCCGTATTAACCATCATACTAACCATGTTATACTGTTTTTTGTAAATAGGTTATTTTTTGAAATTTGCTCCAGGGAGTAAAAATCGCAATTTTTATTAATTATCTCAAACATATAGCATCTTTTTTGCTCTTTATCTTTTGTTTAATAAATAGACTTTACAAATAAGTCAAATTTTTTTTGCTTCTGTCTCTTTCTTTGCTTGAACTTCATTATCCTTAATTTATGGACATGAGTGTAATATATATATATATGTGTGTTTTTTTTTTTTTTCAATATCCATTAACACGAAAAAATATTTCAGTCCAATCAATTTCGTGTTAAACGATTTTCACTGTAGTTTAAAATATTTTTAATCGAATTTTTATTACATTACGAATTTAAATATATAAACAGTTACGAGAAAATAAACTTTCAAAGAATACATAATACTTTCAAGAATCACATAATTCAAAGAATAATTTATTTCCGCAACCTTTCTAATTTATGTTCTCTAACCACCACAAAGAAGAACTAAGTTCTTTTCTGGTGCCATTTGCAGTTAGGAAAACGAAATGACATCTTATATCTTTTTAATGGCATTTTATATCATCGCTTCCATCCCTTTGCCTTGTAAGGCATTAAAGAAGGATTATCTCTTTAAAGTATCGCCAATCAGTGTACTTCTAATATCGATTGATTTTGCCTTAACCTCAGAGCTCAGTCGATTAACGGACATTTTGATAAGAAATGCAAATATCGGCCTAACATTATAAAATCACCCAAAAAGCCAGACAGTAGAAAAAATCATATTGATTTTTGATGTCTCGAATTATGAATCTGAAGCAGATTTTCATATTTTATTACTACTTTTGCAATGCTTATGGCACACGTTTTCTGTGTTTTCTAAAGAAAACAGTAAAACAGTATTTCCTCATTTCGATTTTCACACAATTGCTTGCAACTATATCTAATAATCTTTGTTTCTTGATTTTTAACCGTACTCTAGAATTATCTATATAAAAAAGGGTTATAAAATATTTACCGATGTTTCAATTATTTGTTCATTGTAACAATGTATTGTTCGTTCAATCTATGTATATATGAGAAAAGCGACTCACTCTCTCATCCCGAGATCTCCGGAACTATTAGACTTACAAACTTGAAATTTAGCAGGAATGGGCCTTTTGTTGAGTAGAGATCGGCTAAGAACGGGTTTTATAGAAATCGACTCTCAAAGAGGGTTGCGGAGGCATTATAGATAAAAATTCCCGTTTTTGAGCTAACAGACCTACAGACCTGAAATTTGGCAAATATCTTTATTTTGTTGTGTAGTGATCCATGCCAAACGAGTTTTGTAAAAATCTTTTTTTTTACTCCCATTTTCGGCATCTCTGCCATTAATCGACGAGCAGCCCAATAAAATGATGACGAAGCATAAAAAGAATTAAAATTTGAAGAGTTGTCAACAAAAAATTTTAAAACAATAGGGCAGTGTCTGAGGTGGTCACCATCCATTTCACCCTGGTGGCACAGAGGACAGCAAGCCGAATCCTTTACTCTAATGCGATGTAAAGGCCTCTGCAAATAATCATATCCAGTAAGTAATCGAAAGCATGCAACTCCAACAGATCGAGGCAGGGAACTGGGAATTCTATCACTTTTGTTAAGCAAGATATTCCACCTTTTACCTGCAGTTGCATCACCATATACAGGGAGGCTCTATTAATTTGCAATTTACTGTAAATGATTCTTTTGATGTTAAGCAGAGGCAAAGGAGAGTCAGGTTGGGACGAGAGATCCCCCTTTAGTAAGCCTATCTGCTTTCTCATTTCCAGAAATGTTACAATGGCTGGGAATTCACTGGAAGGCAATGCTTTCTTTAGACTTCCCAAGTTCAATTAACTTCATTCTACAGGAATGAACTAGGGTGAATTTTTCAAAAATCGACTCCGAAGGAGGGTCTCGGAAGCTTTATAGATAAAAAAAAATTCATATTTTTGAACTGTTAGACCTACTGATATGAAATTTGGCAAACATCTTTATTTTGTTGGATGAGATCCATGAAAATCGGGTTATGAGGAAATCAATTCTCAAGGGACTGCAATGTTTGGGGGTCTAATAGTCCGAAACTCCCGTTTTTGGACAATTAGACCCACACAAGTTTGAAATCTGGTAAGCGTATTTCTTTTGTAGAGTACAGATCCACTAAAAATTGCTTCTGTGGAAATCATTCCGAGGGGAGAGGGGGTCATTTAGGGGAAATATACTTTAACTGTAAATATTCAAAGTCTACAAGAAGATCTTTTGTGCAATTGAAAGCTTAACTCTAGGACTTAGATATCAGTAACTTAAAAATAATAGTCATACAGCATCATAAAATACCCAACGAAGAGGGGAGGGAAAGGTAACGGCTAATAATAGTACATACGTATTGGTTTAAATCGTATTTTTTAGTTTTTATTAGTCATACAGTTGCCTAATATTATCATTTGTTGTGTGTATTCCTATCAGATATTTTCTTCCTTTTTGATTTATTAAATGTTTACGATCACAATCACTTTATATATTCAAATTCAACCCTACTTCTATTTTTTCTTATAATATCTTCAATAATTTTTAGGTTTTGAATAATACATGGAATATTTGTGACCTTTATCACACAGTTTGAATATAAATGCCCGAATACTGTACTTACTCCTAGTATTTGACAATTGCTCTTCGATTTTAAATATACAAAACACACTTTTTTCTGTTCTGTATGTTTAGTTTTATAACAAAGAATTTTTTACTCTATATATTATCCAAATTTAATCTTTTAAACTGTTTTATAGTCAATAAAATGGAAATATAATAAAATAGAATCTTGTGATATGCACGATTTTCTAAAAAAGAGCGAAAAATTTAGGTAACCAACCTTTCTATTTCATTCCATAACTTAGTTATGTCTATTCTTTCTTTTAGCTCATTATTAATAATTTCTGAATTAATTGCTGTTAAACGTTTAAATCTTTTAAAATAGGTACCTCTGTACCAGCTATCAAAAACGCATTTAAGTTGATGAATTTGCAAAAATTTTTTATTTAGTAAGTTGGGGTCTACCCCAAACCGGAAAATATAGCAAGGGTCTATGAGACAAAAAAAATTGGGAAACTCTGGGCTAAACCATGTAATACCTAAACAAAAAGATGACCTAGACTTCGATGGCTAACTTGTTCCCCACAAACAAGATTTTACTTTAGGTGTTCCGCAAAAAAGTCAATTCATGGAAACGTAATTTTATTTCGAATAATACATTATAATAAACATAAATAAAGAACAAGAAAAATTAATGTTTACGTCCTGAGAATTGACACCTCTTCTCTACTACTATCTTTTCTGTTTCGGGAGAAATTTGGCGTGTCATGAGTTCGAGCCCAGTATTACTGAAGACCCGCCGTATAAGGGAGCGATGCACACGTTAAATCTGTCGAGAGCTCAAACATCCTCCTCCGTTCGTCCTCGCCACTTGAGCATGGTTCAAATTATGAAGTACGTAGCCAAAAGCCTTGGTGTAGCTGAACAGTGCGACTTTATTATTCACTCACTCATTCGGGAGAAATTTTGATATTTTATTACATATTTTGTGTGCCGATATACCGGCCGAGCCTCAAAAATGATCGTTGCGGGCAGTATGCGGCCCGCCGGCCGTGAGTTTGACACCCCTGCAGTACAGGATTGTTTGACCCTTAAAACAAGGAAATGGAGGAGTTCGGCGACCAGTAAAGGTGGTTGGAGATGTCTGATTTAGAAGGTCTTGGCCATCCTGAGCTGCCGTGCCATGGATGATAAACCTTTGATATTGATAAAATATTTCTATGTTTTGATTATTATTTTATTCTAACTTTTACTTGTGTTGAGACTCAAATTGTTCTATTTAATACACGGAGTATGCGTTAATTCCTTAAAGAATTTATAAATTGTTTAGTAAATTTTATCAGTGTATAATCATTCCTGAATAGCATATTCCCATAAGGAAACTGGGGTATCTGTACCGAGTAGTCATAGCCATGAACTCGTGGCTGATATTATCGAGTCATGAGTACGATTCCTGTGCCACTGAGTGAGTGAGAGAATATTAACGTCGCACTGTTCAGCTACACGAGGGCTTTTGGTGACGGACCACGTAATTTTGAACCATGGTCAAGTGACGAGAACGACACCTGAGCTGGTATCCCTCTCCTAACTACCACAACACACCAACGGGATGACGTTTGAGCTCTCGACAGATTTTACGTGCATCGCTCACCTACACGGCGGATCTTTAGTGGTACTGGGCTCGAACTCATGCCATGCCTGACATGATCCGATACCTTGACCACTCGGCTACCGCGGCCTCCTGTGTCACTGAAGGTCTGCCGTGTTGATCGGCTGCTGTACATTACATCTGCCAAGGCTCAAAGTACTCACGCAGGTATGAAATGCATGTTTGGAGTGTGGCATTAGCTCAGGTGCCGTTTTTATCTCTTTACTGGGGTTAAAAATTACGAGGTTCGTTGGCAATAATCATAGAGTAGTTTTGAAATGCGACATCAATACGAATAAATCCTGTGTTTTCTTGATTTTTATATCATCATCGCTTTCTTTTAATAATATTAGGTGTACTATACAAATTCTACTATATCCTATTTTTTTTTTTTAAAAAATACTTTATTTAGATTTAATTAAGTTTTAAAAAACAACGTTGAACAAAAAATAAAACATTAAAAAATACTACCAGTAGGCATGTGTTCTAAAAATACAGCATGGCACTTTTTGCTGATATAAGTAATTTAAACCCTATGTGCCGAAATTGTTCCAGTAATCTTCGAAAGGAAGGGGAACTCAAGTCAATGAATAGCAAAGATATTTGATTTAAATTTTGCGTTAAAAGCGAAATACAGACCAACGTACTTTTTGAATAAATTATAGTTTGAAAAAAACTAAAAAAACACGCTTTTATACTGAATCGAACTAAAAAGTAAAAAAATAATTCTTAATAAAGAATAAAATGATTAACGAGAAAATGAATGTCATTGTGGTTAAAGCGTGGGGTGCTTTGTACTACATTTTTACACTAATTCAGCTTTTCGGAATAGAAGTTAGAAATTATAACAATTGATACATTTATAGAACACCTCACGCTTTTACCCAATGACGTTCATTTTCTTGTTAATCATTTTATTCTTTATTAAGAATTATTTTTTTTACTTTTTAGTTCGATTCAGTATAAAAGCGTGTTTTTTAGTTTTTTTCAAACTATAATTTATTTTTCATTTTTTTTTAGTTCGAAGTACAATAAAAGTGTGTTTTTTAGTTTTTTAAACTATCATTTATTAATTGTTGAATTTATCCTTGAGTTTGATATTTGAAGCTGGAATTACGTGGCTGTGGAATTAGTCTTGCTCTTCAATGGATATTAATTAACGGGTCTGAAATGTATTTATTCTCTCCGTTTACGAGGCCTTGAATTGTTATATTAGATTCCGTCTCTTTTGAACAGGTCAAACAAATAAAGTGTGTAAAGAAGAAAAAGTTCGAATTACAAAAATTTTACTGTACCATGTTTTTATAACAGATTAAAAATTATAAAATTCCTCCTTTTCCTTTTCTTCCCTTTTTTTCACATTTCCATGCATTGTCATCCATTTCTGAGCTATGGTCCAAATTTCGAGTCTCTAGCTCATCGGAAAGTCACACAGTTTAAAATCAATTATAAAATTCCACCCGGATAGACATTAAAGAAAAGCGAGTTATTAAAAACATGGTAATATTAAGTGTCAATCGTTTTTTCACCTTATAAACGTGTTCCTTTCATGTTAATTCGTATCATCATTTCTAAGCGTATTGCTTTATAAAAATAAAAAATATTTAGCAGTTAGAACGCAAATTATTTTTTTTTTTCACATGCTCGAGCCTTTATTTAACACGCTTTTATTTTATTTTCATTTTCAGAAAAATGTTTTATATTATGGTTAGAAATTGCTAACCCCCCCCCCTCCACTTTCTCAGATACAGAACACTTCTTTTGTTTGTTTTATTTCTTTTAACCGCAAGTGTATTTTATACTGCATATATAATGAGCGTTAAATTCAAAACACTTTAGGGTTACACCTTATTCTTTTAGTCGCCAAATCTGGAAATGATGTAGGCAATTTGTCGCTATGTCTGAAAATGGTATATGGAACTAGTCTCCAAATTTAAAAATGATATATGCAATAAGTCGCCAAATCCGGACGTGATATATGGATTTGTCGCCAAATCTGATTATCCTTATTCCTGACGATCCTGAAAAGGACAATGGAACAAAATTATGAAATTATTGTATTGTCATCGGTCCTTGACAAGTGTGCGAAATTTCGAATGAATCCGATCTTTTTAAGTGGGTAAAAATCGAGTTCAAAGATTCCGTTACATGCAAGTGAAACTTATAAAAGCGTGTTACGAACAGTTCCCCCCCCCTCTCTCTCTCTCTCTCTCTCTCTCTTTCTAGCATTCACATCAAACCTTTCTTCGCCCAATGGAGATTTGGAGTGGATAAATTAAGAGACAAGCAGGTGAGTTATGTAAGTGGGTTAGTAAAATATACTAAAAGAATAACTGGTAAAAGTGATTCGATTTGTTAAATACGCAAGAATTCCGATTGAAAAATACGATATATTGTTGAAGGCCATAAACAGTATATGTCCAAGTTATTTTGGCTTGGATAGGTGCTTAAATGGCAATGTGAGCTTTATCATTGTAGTCATTGTTTCTTATCTATCTCCTTCTAATAGAATTTGGTTTCATAAAAGCATATTTATAAATTTCTAGCACAATTTTAGCTATAATTTAGCGATTGAACGTAGCTTAAAATTATGAGATCGGTCATCAATAGCTCTCGTATTTCTTCGAAGGGTGCCGTCAACAAACAATCAATTTAATCTTTAGATTAGAAACTATCCAAACGTTTTCCATTTAAAACGAAATAACTCTGATATCATTAGGAGGGAACAGAAAACAAGAAAATTTTCCAGTAATTTCTAGTTAGCTGTTTTTCTTTCCCCCTCGCATGGATGTTTTGAATTAAATGCTCTCCCATTTCAATTTTCTTTTTGATGTTAACCGATTACTTATATTACAAATGGTTCTCAACCTTCAATATTTTCGGCTCAATTTTCAATCATATAATTTTCATCGCCCCTCTTCCTTACAATAACAATGTATTGAATGCAATAATAATGTTCTTCGACGTAAAGCTACAATACAATTTTAATTATAAACCATCAAGTTATATCAAGACAAGTATTAAATTTGTATATATTTTGTATATGACTGACAAGTCTATGGGAGAGTTACTAGTAATTATTTTAAATTTTTGTTCTTAGCTTAATATTGGTAAATTAATTATCAAAACGTTGCGCAGTACTGATACATTATAAGTATATTATATCGGTGTAAATGTGTATTTTATTTTTTTATTATGTCAGAATGTATTTTGTTTTACTTCCTTTCAGTAAATTTGTAATTTTTTGATCCTTTATTTTCGACTTTTTGATATGCTCGCACCCTTCACGTAGGGTTATCACGCCCACCCGGGGGGGGGGGGGCTCACAGTTTGAGAGACGTTGCCTTTCATTTCATTTTTGGCTCCGTTGTTAATGTCACAGCTTCTGTCATCACATCTATGATAAAAAAAAAACCTTTTTCTTCTTTCTTCGCTTCTTTTATAACAGCATCTAACTTCTGAAAATATAGAGACAATCTTCATCTTGTACACAAAAGATGAATAGAAGTAGACATCCAATATTTATAGTCACTTCTTGCTCTATAGATCAAGTATTATATTTAAAAAGTCCACATATTTGTAAGTATCAACAGATTTAATAATACAAAAAATCGTACCAGTTTTGTCAGTTCAAATGACAGAATAAAGAATTATCTCTGTTATAATCAATAAGGAAGTCCGCAAGGAAAAAGAAAAAAACATTGTTCTGGTAGGATTTGCTCTTTAAGTTTATTAAGATAATAAATCTTTTAATCATTCTAGAATATAAAGAATATTATTGTAAAGAGGTTTTACTTTTTTTCTCGTATTATTATAGCAATGAATTAGTTTTCGAACTTTCTGAATTGACGTATGTCAATGTCTAGAAGAAAAATGAGTCTATTATCTGTAACTTCAAACTTGATTAGATTGGATGAAACTTCAAAATTTGCTCTCCCTCTTTTGTATATATTATATCACTATTTTTTAAGAATTTCATTCATAAGAAAGGTGCGCGTGTCTTCCCTTCTATCAAGCAACTTTACCTTAAAACAGAGTTTACAAATTGGACAATGCAAAAATCACAATTTCAAGCACGAATTACTGTGCTATGTTTATAAAATAGGTTTTACATTTAGTTATTTGTTAATCTTATTTAATGGTGAATATTTTATTCAGTTTACATTTAATAATTCATGTTGAAAATTATTATCAGCTTTAGCAAATACATTTATAAACTTTTTTCTAACATGATAGAAAAGCGGAGTTTCTATACATGCAACTTTCTAATTAACTACCAAAGTAATAACTTTATAGATTAAAGGTGTAGTGAGAACAGAAAACGTGCTTCATTGTAAATGGCCTGAATAATATTTTTGAAACTGATTTTCGTCTATTTTATCTTACGCGTTTTCTGCAAATTCTCTCTTAAATCACTGCAGCTTCTTCACATCGTTTAATTTTTTTTTTCCAAATGGGGCTGTTTATTGGTATTTTACCATTGCAGACCAAGTACATTCTCCGGGAGCTGGCATCACTTTTTAGTGCGGCACCACATAAGCGGATACTAATAGCTGGAATGTAATTTTGACGCCCAGTTCCCGCCCCAGAGGAAGGCACCTGAGCTCTGACGATACGAAATTGTACAAGGAATTTAATTTTGCCGAGAGCATATAAGTCAAACAGGCACTCCAGATATCAAAACCGTACCGCATAATCATACAACATGGATGCTGTCATTTTTCCCCCCATCATGAAAATCCACCGACTAGGGCCAGAATGGAACCCGCCAACACCAAGCCTAGGGCTTACAATACCGTGGTATATTTTCAATCCTGGGATTAGGATTGGACTATTTATGAAAAATAATTACCTATTAATATCGTTGAAATTACATTATAAAACTGAAAACATAATTTAAAAAAATGGTTTAACATTACTATTTATCGAAATAAATTAAAACAAAAATTTTTTTATATGCTTTTTTTCTTTGGTGGAACTTCTAATTCTAATGAATTTTCTTGGGTAGAAGTAGATGGCTTACGACTTTATTTTTTTACATCGAAAATATATGCGTATGGAAACCTTTTTGTACAACTATCACCAATTTTCAATATTTTCTGGAAGTCAGTTAGTTTACACTTAGCTGTTTGTCCGTTTTCCCACCTTAAAAAAAGATCAGAAATACTTTCAGCTGAATAGAGTTAGTAATCCCATGGGATTTCTAAAGTAAAAAAAACCCATTAAAGCCGTAATATAAAATACCAGATTTATGTTAATAGTTTATTGGTGTGGAATTTATAATAAAAAAATATTTTGATACAAAAATTTAAATATAAAATAATTTCAGATATTTGTACTAAAATGTGATTTTAAAAAAATTAGATAAAATTATTAATCACTCGTTTTATATTTTTCCAATATTTGAAAATCACACCTATAAACTCTAC